>JAOPSE010000005.1:68843423-68948078 GCA_029449295.1 Zea luxurians
CCTTTGAAATGGACGGTGATCGGAGGATGATTGTATGACGGGTGGAGAAAGGATGGGGCACATTCGAATGAATGGATGGGTGTAACAAAGGCTTTTCTTGAGCACGCTTTCAAAGATGCAACTGGTCGTCTAGTGAAGTGTCCTTGCAATCGCTGCGAGAACAAGGCCCTCAGAAGAAGGAAGAAATGGAGAAACACCTTTGCAAAAGTGGGTTTATGCCGAACTACCTTGTATGGTACCGACATGGAGAGTCTATTAGACACGTTGACGCGGAGGTGGAACTTGATGACGATCATGATAGGATGGACGACATGTTGCATGATCTTGGTAGGGATGTTGAAATGAACGCTGAGGAGCCGGGCAGCTTCCACGCGATGCTCAGGAATTCTTCCGGCTACTCGCCACGGGAGAAGAGAGACTGCACGAGCACACTCAGATGTCAGTTCTTGGGACTCTCACAAGACTAATGGCGATAAGTCGAGGCACAACATTTCAAACAGTGCTTACAACGACATCGTCCAACTGATGGGCGAGGTTCTCCCGGAGAATCATAAGTTGCCAAAAAATATGTACTTCGCAAAGAAGATGTTGGCTGGTCTTGGGATGACATATGAGAAGATCGACGTGTGTCCCAATAGTTGCATGCTATTCTTTGAGGAGGATGACAAGCTGGACCGTTGTAAGCATTGCGAAGCTTCTAGATATGTCGAGGTGACAAATGATGAGGGTGAATTGGTAGTTACGAAGGTCGCAGCTAAGCAACTTCGTCGGTTGCCCATCATTCCTCGGCTTTCAAGGTTGTTCCTCAACAAGGAAATAGCTCTGCATATGACGTGGCTAAAGAATGGTGTACGTCTCGTCACTGATCCAGACATAATGGTCCATCCGTCGGACGGTGATGCGTGGAAGGCATTTGACGAGTTTGATCCCGAATTTGCAAACGACCCTAGGAGTGTACGGCTTGGTCTATCGACGGACGGATTCACACCTTTCAATACCAGTGCAAGCCCTTACTCGTGTTGGCCTGTCTTCATTGTGCCATATAATCTTCCTCCTGAGTTGGTCAATAAAGAAGAGTTCATGTTCCTTGCACTAGTCATCCCAGGCCCCGAGCATCCAGGCCAAAGCTGAATATGTTTGTTCGCCCTTTAATTGAAGAGCTGAAACAATTGTGGAGAGGTGTGAAGGCTTATGACAGCCATACTGAAAAGGAGTTTACCATGCGCGCTGCTTATTTGTGGTCAGTGCATGATCTGCTGGCGTATGGAGATTGGTCTGGATGGTGTGTCCATGGTCGGTTGTGCTGTCCCATATGTATGAATGATACAGATGCATTCAGATTGAAGCATGGTGGGAAAGTGTCATTCTTTGATGCTCATCGACGTTGGACTCCATTCAAGCATGATTTTAGGAATTCGCTTACTGCATTCAGAGGTGGAGCCAAAATAAGAAATGGGCCACCAAAGAGGCAAATTGCACCGCAGATAATGGCATGGCATGCTTGTCTGAAGCAAGGAGAAAATGATAGGTTCCAAGGCTACGGGGAGGACCATAACTGGACCCATATTTCATCAATATGGGAGCTTCCGTATGCAAAAGCCTTGATCATGCCGCACAACATAGACTTGATGCACCAAGAGCGTAACGTTGCTGAAAGCATCATAAGCACATGTTTCGATGTGACTGATAAAACGAAAGATAATATGAAGGCAAGAAAAGACATGGCTGAAATTTGTAAGAGGCCGATGCTCGAGTTGAAAGTAAGCGATAAAGGGCATGAAAGTAGGCCACGAGCTGATTACTGCCTCAAGCCGGATGAAAGGAAAGAAATATTTAAGTGGTTGAAGAATCTAAAATTTCCAGATCGGTATGCGGCAAATCTGAAACGGGCAGTCAATCTGAAGACCGGTAAATTGATCGGTTTGAAAAGCCATGACTACCATATTATTATGGAGAGGCTGATGCCCGTGATGTTTCGAGGCTATTTTAAGGATGAGCTTTGGAGCATATTTGCAGAGTTGAGTTACTTCTATAGGGAAGTATGCACAAGACGGTATCGAAGAGGTTGATGCAGAAATTTGAGAAAGAAATTCCAATTCTTATTTGTAAATTTGAAAAGGTTTTCCCACCAGGATTCTTCAATGTGATGCAACATCTAATTGTGCATTTGCCTTGGGAAGCTTTGGTAGGCGGACCAGTGCAATTCAGGTGGATGTATCCTATAGAAAGGGCGTTGAAAAAGCTCAGGGCGTCTGTTCGGAACAAGGCTAGAGTCGAAGGGTGTATTGCGGAGGCTTTTGCCCTTAAGGAGATATCTCAATTCTCAACCAGGTATTTCGCTCGAGCCAACAATGTGTTTGCGCCTTCAGTGCGACTTCATGTCGAAAATGAATCACCCCAAAGCACCCTTCAAATTTTTGCGAATCCGGGTAAAGCAGTTGGAAAAGGGAGTGTACGTCACATTGAAGCATCAGATTTGAACACGCTAATGCTATATATGTATAGCAATATTGACAGCACAATGAAGAGACCTATAATCTTCTCGACTGTCTAGACGAAGTGCAGGGTGAGGAGGGTGAGCAGGAGACTCCTCAGCAGGATGCTCATGTGCAGGGTGAGGAGGGTGAGCAGGATGAGGAGGGTGAGCAGGATGAGGAGGTTGACCCAATGGGGGCAGGCAGCGCGGGCGACGCGTCAGATGGTTCTACGTCCTTCAGGTATTATTATGCATATTAGTTTAATTGATATTAGTTTCTAATCATTTCATCATATTGAATTTACTTGTATACTTAGGTATAAGAAGAGCAATGCGCTTGGTCCGAGACCTGCCGAGCGGAGGCTCATCCGGCCGCATGGAGAATTGTGGGGCTTATTTCTGTTGTGTTAATTTTTTAATGTGAACGTGATTGCACTAGTTTACTTGTTTTATTAATTTTTGTAGGTCATGGGAAGACTTGACTTGGGACGGTACAGGCAGACGTCCCAAGGTGAACGCGGTGTTGGGTAGCCTCTGTCGCTTCTACTACCCTGGCATGGTGGAGCTGAATGGCGAGAGGTTCGCGGCTATGTAGTGGGCTGACTGGGGTCTAAAGGACTATGTCGAGCCAGGGGAGTCAGGGGAAAGCAGTAGCGGAGGGGGAAGTTCAGAAAAAAACGAAGGACTTGTCAGGTGGCTGTGTGGGACGAGTTCTGGGTGAGTTTACTTTCGTATATAAGCAATTCATTGAATTATTGCTTCTCCTAATCTTACTTTAACTTAAATTGTACATTGATATGTAGGGAGGTTCCAATTGCCAGATGACATCGAGGAGGATCAGGCTCAGTGGACACGTGTGAAGAGGCACTTTCGGAAGTGCGCTGATAAGATAATCAAGGATGCCATGTACAATGCTCGCATCGCGGCCGTCAACTACTACTACAAGAAGATAAAGGGGCAGAAAATGAGCAAAGCATTAGGGGCCAATGAGATCTACCTCACAGAGGAGCAGTACCTGGAGAGCGTTGTGGATTGGCTGTCGAAGGACATGGAAGCCTGGAGGTGGTTGGCTAAGAGATGGGCGTCGCCTGAGTGGATTGCAGAGTCCAACAAGCACCGTGCCAACCGTGGCACTGAAGGACCGGGGCACAGGTACAGCGCCGATGGACACCTTGGTACCGCACGCCGCATGGTAAGTATATAAATCAAACTTGTATGTTACATCTATGAAAATTATATGGTTTAACTCTTCTTTTTCATGCAGGAAGCTGAAAGTGGAGTTGCTCCAAGTTTTATGGAGGTTTACGTCCGTGGTCACCGTGGCCCTAATCCGGCGAACCCTGATGTGCTATGCAGCGAGGCGGCAAGGGAGAAAATGGTAAACAAGTTTGTATTTACGAATTAAATTGCATGTTTTGTGTCTAACTCCAACTTTCTTTGCAGAATGCATATGGGGAGGAAATGACTCAACGCCATGGGCCTGACTTCGACTGGATGCATTCAGACTTAGATGCCTCGGCGTTGTACCATAGTGGTGGGGGTAGAAAGCATGGCAGGTGAGGTGTTTGTGTTTGATTCGACGATTTCATTAACAAGAATGTGTCCACTTAATGGCTCAACTATGTGTATCATGCAGGTTTGCCTTTGGCACCGGCGTTGTGGAATATAACAGGACAATAGGTCAAGGGAAGGCATCGTCTTCGGGAGGGAGTTCTCGCTCCTCCAGGTCTGCTCGAGAGGCTCAGCTGGAGGAGGAGACTCGGGCAGCACAGGAGCAGGCTCGAGCAGCACAGGAGCAGGCTCGAGCAGCGCAGGAGCAGGTTGGACAGCTGACGCAATATATGGCTTCTTATTTTCAGGTAATCCATCTATCTCATCACGTGTCGTCATTGAATTCAAAGTATAATGTTGTGATTCTAACGTTGCATCCATTTGCAGGAAATGACTACTCGACTCGGCCCTGATATGAACTTGCCCGCTTTTCGCCCTCCCCAGGTAACACTATCTGAACACTTCAATTCCATAGCAACTCTTTCTTTATTATCAAAAATGGCTCGCAGGCACAAGAATGGGGACAGTGGTCAGGACAAGCTCCAGCGTCGCAGCCACAGTGGACCGGTGTTGGGTGGACGCAGGCACCTCCAGGCACTTGGACGCATCCACCCCAAGGATCGCAGCCAGTCCTGGGATGGGTGCCACCGGTCTCCCAGCCACCGGCGGGCTCTCAGCCATTTCAAGCGTGGATGGCACCGCCACCGACAGGGGTGGTGCCACCACCTCTAGGGTGGCCACCACAACAGTACCCGTGGATGCATGCACAACCTCCTACTCACCATGGATCACAGGTGACGTTCCATGTTTAGTTTTATGCAAATATTGACCAAACACAGCAATGTATATGTATAGTGATAGCAAAATACAGCCTTATTTGAATGATTGATGAATTGCAGGGTTCAGCGTCACATGCTCATGGATCGGAGGGTGGTGTCAACGTCCATGGTGCTGGAGGGAGTGGCCACCTTCCTGGTGGCGGAGGAGGGAGTGGCCAAAACTCCCACAGCCCGCCGGAGTGATCAGTGAGGAGTGAGTAGTGAGTAGTGAGTAGCTTATGGACTTATGGACTCTAGACTTATGGACTAGAGTTTTGTGAATTGTGTATTTGAATGGACAATGGACTTATAGACTCTAGACTTATTTGAATGGACTATGGACTATTTATGTATATGTGAATGTGTTTTGTGAATTATGTATTAGTCTTGTGAATCTGTATATGTGAATTGTGATATATTGTGTATATTGCTGTGAATTATTAATAGGTGCAGAAAAATCTGTTTTGGGGGGGAACCATCAATTTTCGTCGGCCTCGGTGGTGGCCGACGAAAATATGTTCCCAGGCTATTTTCGTCGGCCACCACCTAGGCCGACGAAAATAGCCTGCACGTATTTTCGTCGGCCACCACCAGCCGACGAAAATTGATGGTCGACTGCCTATTTTCGTCGGCTTTGGGAAAGTCGACGAAAATAGGTTATTTTCGTCGTGCCGACGAAAATAGCCCGCCTATTTTCGTCGAACTTATTTTCGGCGGCTATTTTCGTCGGCCTGCCGACGAAAAATTCTCTATTTTCGTCGGTTTAGGCTTATTTTCGTGGGTTTTTGGCCCACGAAAATTTAGGCGTTTCCTGTAGTGTGAGAGCACTTTAGCTCCTCATGTTCTTTAGTCAACTCGTCAAGAGCTTAGCATTTTTATGAAGGAAATGTCTTCTAGCCTTTGACGAGCTTCGCTTTGCTCTCTCTCGCTCTTTTTAGAAGTTGAGCATGACCGCCTTATCTTCTTGGCTTAGGCGAGCGTAGAGTTGCATGAAGCTTCTTTCATCCTCCTCATCCTCATTTGTGTTTCCACTATCATTTTCATTAGCCACACAACATATGTGGGAATCAAAATGGGAAGACACACCTTTTGGAGAGGGTGGATTCATCGTTTGGTCTCCATCGTTCATTTTCTCCTTCTTCCTTCAAAGGGTTAGTTTCACAAGGACAAAAGGAAGTAGAAGCACAAAATGAACATCATGTTTGGACTCATCAAATTTATTTTAGTTTCTAGTCCAAATATCATGCACATCACGAATAGATTCATTATAATTCATTATGAATGCATGATAATCTTCTTTGCTAAGAGAATTACTTAAGATGTCATAAGCTAGGTAGTTTAAGCGTATACATCTTTGATCTTCCTCGGAAGCATTTTTCCTATCATAACTAGAAGGAATGATACTCTTGTCTAAAATTTGTTCTAATTGAGGATCTACGGTTCTAAAAGCATTTATCACCCTAGTAGACCATGAATCATAATTAGAACAATTGAAAAGTAATATCTCAAGAGTTACCTCCTTGTTCTCCTTGGTCTTCTTGTTCTTTTGGATCTTCTTCGAGCCATCACTTCGAGTTGTTAGACTCAATATGAAGTGTCTGGCTCTGATACCAATTGAAAGTCGACTAGGAGGGGGGGTGGATAGGCGAAACCTAAAAATTATAACTTTACACCAACTAGATCCCTTGATTACTGGTTAGAACAAGATAATCAATTATCAGAGTATGAAAACTAAGTCCTTTGCTTGTAAAGAGTATTGCTTTCAAATAATGCGGAATTGATAAATCAATACAACTAATAGGTCTATGAGAATAAGCAAGAGGGCTTAGATAGAAGAGCAATAACACAAGTTCTTTCTTGCAAGGTGTTGCTCCACTAAATGAGAATGCAACTTGAAGCAACACTAAATGATGATAGCAAATAATAGTGCAAGAAAACTTAGAGTGAGGGAAAACAAACAAATCACAAGAAATGAACATAAGAGACACTGGTGATTTGATTTACCGAGGTTCGGCCCTCGAAGGCCTAGTCCCCGTTGAGGAGTCCACTAAGGACGGGTCTCTTTCAACCCTTTCCCTCTCTCCACCGATCACCAAAGACCGGCGAGCTCTTCTTCTTCTCAAGGATCACTTAAGACCCCAAGGACCACCACACTCTTTGGTGTCTCTTGCTAGCTTTACAAGCCTCCAAAACTTTGGAGGAAGTTCAATGGGAGTCAAAACTCCACACGCAAATGAACACAAAGATGTAGCACACACTATCTCTCAATGAATCTCACAAGGCCCTAGTGCTAAACTCAAATGAGTAGCTCTCTCTTGCTTGCTCTCTCTTTTGTGGCACTTGTGTTGGTTGTAGTAGTCTAAATCTTGTGTATAGGATGGATCAATGAATAGAGGTGGTTGGCAGGGCTTGAATATGTCAACTAGATGACTTGGAATGTTGCTTGGGCTCCCACACCTTGAAGTGACCGGTTGGGGTGTATTTATAGCCACCAACCAAATTGTAGCCGTTGGAGAAGGCTGCTGGCGATGGGCGCACCGGACAGTCCGGTGTGGAGGCTTTGTCCTCATGCGGCACCGAACAGTCCGGTGCGACATCGGACAGTCTGGTGCCCCTCTGACCAACTGCATTGACTTCTATTGCGTTCACTATGCTGCACTATTCATTATCAGAGTCGATCGTTGCGCGCAGATAGTCGTTGCCCCGCTGGCACACCGGACAGTCCGGTGGCTCACCGGATAGTCCGGTGAATTATAGCGGAGCTACGCCTGGAAAACCCGAAGCTGAAGAGTTTGAGGTTGATCCTCCCTGGTGCACCGGACACTGTCCGGTGTGCCAGACCAGGGAGCACTTCGGTTTCCTTTGCTCATTTCTTTTGAGCCCTTTCTTTTGACTTGTATTGGTTTGATGTGAACCTTTGGCACCTATAGAACATTTATTCTAGAGCAAACTAGTTAGTCCAATTATTTGTGTTGGGTAATTCAACCACCAAATCATTTAGGAAAAGGTTTGACCCTATTTCCCTTTCACGAATCAGGAAAACAATGTGAGTCAAGCTAAAATTTATTTCCTGACCAAAAGTTTTTTTATAACCAAAGACAACAATTCTAGAAGAAAAAAATATTGACTCCAAATTATTGTTATTGTATTAACAGTCACCTTTTGGGAGCTCTATACATATTATCCAAATTTTACCATAAGGAAATTAAAGTAAACAAAAAGTTCAATTTAATGACATAACTCCAATAAATTGCAGAAGTGGTGTATTTTGCTGTGAAAGCTCTTTACCTGTTCTGTGCTACTTGTGGATGAACGCAGTTGCTCATCCTTGTCCTGTAGCATTTCTGCAGCTTGATTACTTCCTCTTTCATGCTCCTTGTTTTGTCTCCGCAAGCTGCTAATTTTTTTCCTTGTCGGCACAAACCCCACCAACAACCCCGAAGGTACCGGTTACATACTAACCTTTCTAGTTTGAGATTCTCTTACAAACAGCTGCTCCTAGGAAGCAAGCTTGCTCCTCACACCCTTGAGGTCAAATGACAATGACACCACGTTCCTCTTAAAGCTCAACTTCTTCTTTGTAAGATCCTTCAGCAACGGATCCAAATCTGAGGACGAAGAACTAATGATGATGACACCACCTTCTCCAAGACAAATAGCAGACCACAAGACAACACATTGAGGATGTAAGGGAGGGGTGAAAGGGAATTAGGCTTACACCTATTTCCTAAACTAATTTTGGTGGTTGAATTGCCCACACAAATAAATTGACTAACTAGTTTGCTCTAGTTTATAAGTTCTAGAGGTGCCAAAGGTTTCACAATAAGCCAATAAAAATACCAAGAAAAGGGTTCAAACAAAAAGAGCAAGGGATAACCGAAGGCAGCCCTGGTCTGGCGCACTGGACTGTCCGGTGCACCACCGGACAGTGTCCGGTGCACCAGGGGACATCAGACTGAACTTCGCACCTTCGGGAAACTCAGAGCCGCTCCACTATAATTCACCGGACTGTCCGGTGTACACCGGACAGTGTCCGGTGCTCCAAGGAGAAGCGACTCTGAACTCGCCAGCTTCGGAATCCACAGCGGCTAGTCCGCTATAATTCACCGGACATGTCCGGTGTACACCGGACTGTCCGGTGTACCAGTGGAGCAACGGCTACCTGCGCGCAATGGTCGACTCTGCAAAGTGAACAGTGCAAATCAGATGTCAGAGCAGACGGTCAGAGGGGCATCGGACTGTCCGGTGTCGCACCGGACTGTCCGGTGCCACATGAGGACAAAGCCTCCAACGGTCAACCAGCTCCAAGACCTAACGGGAAGATGACGTGGCGGCTTACCGGACACTGTCCGGTGGCACACCGGACTGTCCAGTGCGTCCTTCGCCAGCAGACTTCACCAACGGCTAGATTTTGGTTGGTGGCTATAAATACCACCCCAACCGGCCACTTCAAGGTGTGGGAGCCCAAGCAACATTCCAAGTCATCTAGTTGACATACTCAAGCCCTCCCAACCACATATATTCATTGATCCATCCTATACACAAGATTTAGTCCACTACAACCAACACAAGTGCCACAAAAGAGAGAGCAAGCAATTGAGAGCTACTCAATTGAGTTTAGCCCTAGCGCCTTGTGAGATTCATTGAGAAATAGTGTGTGCTACATCTTTGTGTTCATTTGTGCGTGGAGTATTGACTCCCATCGAACTCCCTCCAAAGTGTTGGAGGCTTGTAAAAGCTAGCAAGAGACACCAAAGAGTGTGGTGGTCCTTGTGGGATCGAGAGTGATCCTTGAGAAGAAGAAGAGCTCGCCGATCCTTGTGTGATCGGGGGAGAGAGGCAAAGGGTTGAAAAAGACCCGTCCTTAAGTGGACTCCTCAACGAGGACTAGGCCTTCGAGGGTCGAACCTCGGTAAAACAAATCACGCGTGTCCCATTGTGTTTATTGCTTGTGATTTGTTTGTTTTCCCTCGCTCCAAGTTTTCTTGCACTATTATTTGCTAATATCATTCGGTGTTGCTTCAAGTTAAATTCCCATTTTGTGAAGCAACACATTGCAAGAAAGAACTTGTCCTAGTGCTCTTCTCATCTAAGACTTCTTGCTTTGTTATTCTATAACTTTAATTGTATTGATTTATCACTCTCGCATTATTTAGCAATACTCTTTTCAAGCAAGAACTTAGTTTGTATACTCCTATTTTTGTATATCTTGTTCTAACCACTAATCAAGGGATCTAGTTGGGGGATAAAGTTTTAATTTTCAGGTTCGCCTATCCACCCCCCCCTCTAGGCGACTTTCAATTGGTATCGGAGCTAGGCACTTTATCTTGAGTCTAACAACTCGAAGTGATGGCTCGTAGAAGATCCAAAAGTACAAGAAGACCCAGGAGAACAAGGAGGTAACTCTTGAGATATTGCTTCCGATTGTTCTAATTATAATTCATGGTCTACTAGAGTGATAAATGCTTTTAGAGCGGTAGACCCTCAATTAGAACAAATTTTAGACAAAAGTATTATTCCTCCTAACTATGCTAGGGAAAATGCCCTCCGAAGAAGATTTAAGATGTATTCGCTTAAACTATCTAGCTTATGACATCTTAAGTAAATCCCTTAGCAAAGAAGATTATCATGCCCTCATAATAAAATATGACAAACCCATTTGTGATGTGCATGATATTTGGACTAGAATTAAAGGCAAATTTAATAAGTCCAAACATGATAGTTCATTTTGTGCTTCTACTTCCTTTGGTATTTGTGATACTAACCCTTGCAAGGAAGAAGAAGAAAATGAACGGTGGAGACCAAACGATGAATCCACCTCTCCAAAAGGTGTGTCTTCCCATTTTGATTCCCACATGTGTTGTGTGGCTAATGCAAATGATAGCGGAAGCACAAATGAGGATAAGGAGGAAGAAAGAAGCTTTGTGCAACTCTACGCTCGCCTAAGCCAAGAAGATAAGGCGGTCATGCTTAAACTTCTAGAAAGAGCGAGAGAGCAAGGCGAAGCTCGTCAAAGGCTAGAAAGTATTCTCTCCATGAAGATGCAATACTTTGACGAGTTGACTAAAGAACATGAGGAGCTAAAGTGCTCTCATGATGATTTGGTCTAAAGGTATGAAACTATTTCAATTGAGCAAGATAACGCTTTACATTGTATAGCTCAATTAGTAAATAAGAATACCTTGCTTATGGACCAAGTAGAAAAGCTAAAAATTGAAAATCTAGCTTTTCAAGAAAAATATGATATGCTCCTATGCTCTCATAAAAATCTTAGAGATGATCATATCATATTAAAACATTGCTCATGAGGTTGTGATAGAAAACTTAAAATCCAACAACCTCACTCATGCACATGTATTCAAATTAATACTATATTGCCATGTGCTAATGCTTGTTGTCCGTCGACAAGCAAATCTTCTTTTGAGCTAGAACTTGCAGGAACAAATGATGATACATATCAAGAGCTCAAGGAAGAAAATGAGAGGCTAAAAATAAGCTTGACACAACTAAAAGGGAAGTGCATTGCTCAACCTTCTCAAGATAACCGTGATCACATGGTGAAGAAGCTTGAGACAGGAACAACCGTGGCATGCACTACAATCCCTTGAAGAAAATGTCAAGGATTTGAGGATTGCCAAGAGGAAGAAACAAAAGATGAAATTCAACACCTCCTCCAAAAGCCTCAACCACACCTCCACCAAAGGTAACATTCAAGGTAATGATCAAGCCACACTTCACATTAAGAGGTGTAGTGAATGCTTTGAAGAGGGGCACTTGATTAGGTCATGTCTCTACATTAAAAATAGCTTGATTATTAACAAGGATGATAGACTTTGTTTTAAATGCTCCAAGAAGGGACACTTGCTTAGATCTTGTCCCCATTTAAAACAAAGAGGCATAGGGTTAGAAAAGAAAACCTTCACTAACCATGTAGCAAGCAAGAAACAAGGAAGGAAGAAATCTTCAAGGCCTGAAAAACGCCTATGCTACACATGCCGAAAGAAGGGACATCAATGCAAGGATTGTCCCATTGGTAACAATCCCACTCCTAACTTGTCGATTAATTCTCATATAACTAGGCATCCCAAAATTGCAACTTGTGCTAGAAAGGTAATGAGTTTACCTAGTGCTAACACAAAGGGCATTTGGGTTCCTAGATCTTTGTTGACTAACCTCGATGGACCCATCAAGCGATGGGTACCAAAATGTACTTGACAAGCTTTGCAGGAGAAGGAGATGATACGAAACTTTGGGGTGCTTGAAAGAATCCATTTAATACTCAATAACTCAAGCTATCAATCTTCAATAATCTATATCCGTGATTGACCCAAGGTTATTTTTCAAATTGTTATGTCTAAAATTCATATCATCTCGGGGAAGATATTATATGTTGTAGGAAATGAAGAAATATCATGTACAAAAAATCAAGGCCTACAACATGGAGGAACGCCAAAGGATGGTAACATTTATCTTTTAAGTGCAAGTATTTTAGAATATCATTTCTTATGTGTAGTGTATAGTCACATAGAAAAATTAAAGCACTTCAAATGCCTTTGAATTTATATTATCATTCTTTGAAGAATTTCCTCTCATATGGTAGATTGCATACTCATCATTTCAATCCTATGGCAATCTACATGCTTTAAAATGTTGCAAGTATCTCATGGCATGATTTTCACTAAGTTGTTTTATTATCGCCATGATTCTAGACATAGAGAGATATTTCATATTCTTAAAAGGATGAGGTGTCATGAAAGGAATTCAAATCCTTAGGACACTTATAAAAAGAAAAACTCTCTCTATAACTAGAATAGTGAGACCAATGTTTTTATTTAAATAACCCAAGTAGTCTCACTTATAGAGAATAAGTTTCTCTT
Source organism: Zea luxurians (assembly GCA_029449295.1). NCBI lineage: Eukaryota > Viridiplantae > Streptophyta > Magnoliopsida > Poales > Poaceae > Zea > Zea luxurians. Next base: position 68,856,146 of record JAOPSE010000005.1, read on the forward strand.
TGGAAGCGTGTAATTCTAACATGAAAAGAAAAATCAATCCAATGATTTATGATGTATTTCTACTTGCTCAAATTGGATATGATTCTTTCACATTTATCACTTTCCAAATCATGAATTAAGATTTATTCCTATAATCTTAAGGGATTATTTATGCTTGCTTTATGAGTTAAAATTGAGCATAACATCATCGATGGATAATCTAGTTCATGCTATAAAGTTTCCATGCTTTAGTAATCCACTTTTCATTCCTCATCAAAAATGATTACAAAAGAGGGAAACTAGTGCTTGTGTTGCTACTAACATTTCTCTTGAGTTCAATTATGAAAATCTACAAGAGAGAAAGTGCACAAGCCTCATGGGTTGATCTTCACCCAAAGGAAGAAAGGTAAAAGCAAAGGTATGGGAACTCATCTTCTTAATTAAGTTTGGTTCCCATCTCAATGGGTATTTAATCTAAATTATCATATTCTACCCTTGTGAGGAATAGATTCTTTATTGGACCTAAAATAACTAAGTGTGCATTCGATATCATATTCATAAATGCGTTTGTCCATTAGAATCTAATTCATGCCTTTGCTATATCCATTCTCATATTGATGTGTTTTCTAAGTCATGATAATAAAGTTCAATATGAAGAAGTAAATTCCTATGAGTAATCAAATTGTTAAATAGTGCATGTTCCTCTTTTCAAGTATAAGTGCACTAATGTTAAGGATTTTACTTCATGTCTGTGTGACTTATGGATGATGAATTATGCTTATTTCCTATCTAAAAGAAATCATCCTTCATTATATACTCCCTTGTGTTACTAACATCCTTCTTGAGTATTTTCAATTAGTTTGAAAGGAAAAAAGAAACAACTACAAAGGGAGGATTCTCAAATGAAAGAGGAGGACATCAAGAACAACACCACCTACTTGGATAGTAAGATCTACAAAACAATCAATGGTGTGGTTGTGAGTATTCTAAATTCTTTCATAATGAGAATGCTAGGCTTAAGTTGTTTATAGCAAAATTTATGAGCCTTAATCAAGATGTATGATGCTTCTCCATATTTGTCTTTAAAGTAAATGCATCCATTCAACTCAAATACTTGATGCATATCTCTAGGGGGAGTCTCTATCTACATCTTGATTGCGTTGAGACTATTGCTTTATCTCAGTAATTTCATATAGTCTCTTGCATGAGAATGAGTTTCTCATGAAGTATGCTACTATTTTTAAATTCTTGTCTTTCACTCTAAAGTAGCATATTTGCTGGATTCTCATACTCTAAGCTTAATTGATAATTTATTGTGTATGTTGTTCTCTTGATCACATCTGTTATTTGTTTGATCATAGAATGACTTCTACAATCATGCTTCTTAGTGCCGCATATACTATCAATCAATATCTCTTGACATGCACTAAGTTAAAAGGAGAATTCATGATACATTTATGCAATTTGTGATCCATTTTCCATATGCTAACAATAACTTAGAAAAGGATCACTTGTTGTAGAACTCTCTTTTGTGCAAAATATTTCCATATATTGTCTTAAGAATAGGTCTTAAGCAACTAAGACAAAGAACAAAGCACAATGAAGAGAGCGTCTCTATGTGAAGGTACAAAACCGTAAAACTACTTCCATTCATTTACATATGTACCTAAATCTTCCTTTTGTATACATTCCTTGCATATCTTGTATAGAAGGAAGTGAAAGCATGTCCATGCATTTTCCCTGCTTCATATCTAGTTTAACCTCTTAAATATTATTTATGCACTTTTGTTAAAACTAGATGAAGTGGTTTTATTGTCAAAGAGCTTAAAGCTTAACCTTGTAACGAGGATAAGCTACCTTTGTTCCAAAGGTGGATGGTCCTTAAGTCTCTTTGAAATCTTTAAGGGTAAATGCTTAAAATGTTTACAACATGCTTTGATAAGTGCATAAACTGTCATGTGCATCACACTTATACTATGACACAATGCACTTCACATTTCGGATAATATAGATATGTTCTCATTAAACTAATTATGTGCAATTGGTATTTAAGGCCAAAATATGTGTTCCTCTCCATGCACATATTTAGGGGGAGCAATCTATGTTATATAGAGCTATGATCATGCTTATTTTGACATATCCTTTGATCATATCTCTTTTGTGTCTATGACTAATGTGTTTTCTAGTGTATTCTCATGCTTAGTCATAACATTGAAAGGGAAATAGAGTATTCGGCAAAGACGACGCTTCCACTCAACTCCATCGGTATTCTCTACTCTTTGCCAGTACCCCGTATTGTTCTCCACTTTGGTATAATCTTCACTCCTATCTCTATTTCAATTGGTATTTCAATTGTTTGCCAAAGGGGGAGAGAAAGTTAGGGCCTATATTTCATTCCAAGTATCCGTTTTTGGTGATTCATGCCAAAGGAGGAGAAAGTATTGGCCCAAAGCAAAAGGACCGCACCACCACCCTAATTTTAAAATCAATGATTTTCAATTGGCAAATTTCAAATTGGTATCTCTTTGTGTTCTAAAGGGGGAGAAAGTAGTATTTTCAAAATTGATATCTTAAAATCCTCTTCAACACTAAGAGGAGAATTTATTAAGGGGGAGTTTTGTTTAGTCAAAGGAAAAGCATTTGAAACAAGGGGACAAAATTTTAAATCTTAAAAATGCTTCGCAAAATCTTATTCAATTGTCTTTGACTATTTGCAAAAAGACTTTGAAAAGGATTTACAAAAAGAATTTGCAAAAACAAAACATGTGGTGCAAGCATGGTCCAAAATGTTAAAAATAAAGAAACAATCCATGCATATCTAGTAAGTAATATTTATTGGCTCAATTCTAAGTAACCTTTGCGCTTACATTTTGCAAACTAGTTCAATTATGCACTTCTATACTTGCTTTGGTTTGTGTTGGCATCAATCACCAAAAGGGGGAGATTGAAAGGGAATTAGGCTTACACCTATTTCCTAAACTAATTTTGGTGGTTGAATTGCCCAACACAAATAAATTGGACTAACTAATTTGCTCTAGTTTATAAGTTCTACAGGTGCCAAAGGTTCACAATAAGCCAATAAAAAGACCAAGAAAAGGGTTCAACAAAAAGAGCAAGGGATAACCGAAGGCAGCCCTGGTCTGGCGCACCGGACTGTCCGGTGCACCACCGGACTGTGTCCGGTGCACCAGGGGACATCAGACTGAACTTCGCACCTTCGGGAAAACTCAGAGCCGCTCCACTATAATTCACCGGACTGTCCGGTGTACACCGGACAGTGTCCGGTGCTCCAAGGAGAAGCGACTCTGAACTCGCCAGCTTCGGGAATCCACAGCGGCTAGTCCGCTATAATTCACCGGACATGTCCGGTGTACACCGGACTGTCCGGTGTACCAGTGGATCAACGGCTACCTGCGCGCAACGGTCGACTCTGCAAAGTGAACAGTGCAAATCAGATGTCAGAGCAGACGGTCAGAGGGGCACCAGACTGTCCGGTGTCGCATCGGACTGTCCGGTGCCACATAAGGACAAAGCCTCCAACGGTCGACCAGCTCCAAGACCTAACGGGAAGATGACGTGGCGGCGCACCGGACACTGTCCGGTGGCGCACCGGACTGTCCGGTGCGCCCTTCGCCAGCAGACTTCACCAACGGCTAGATTTTGGTTGGTGGCTATAAATACCACCCCAACCGGCCACTTCAAGGTGTGGGAGCCCAATCAACATTCCAAGTCATCTAGTTGACATACTCAAGCCCTCCCAACCACATATATTCATTGATCCATCCTATACACAAAATTTAGTCCACTACAACCAACACAAGTGCCACAAAAGAGAGAGCAAGCAATTGAGAGCTACTCAATTGAGTTTAGCCCTAGCGCCTTGTGAGATTCATTGAGAAATAGTGTGTGCTACATCTTTGTGTTCATTTGTGCGTGGAGTATTGACTCCCATCGAACTCCCTCCAAAGTGTTGGAGGCTTGTAAAAGCTAGCAAGAGACACCAAAGAGTGTGGTGGTCCTTGTGGGATCGAGAGTGATCCTTGAGAAGAAGAAGAGCTCGCCGATCCTTGTGTGATCGGGGGAGAGAGGCAAAGGGTTGAAAAAGACCCATCCTTAAGTGGACTCCTCAATGGGGACTAGGCCTTCGAGGGCCGAACCTCGGTAAAACAAATCACGCGTGTCCATTGTGTTTATTGCTTGTGATTTGTTTGTTTTCCCTCGCTCCAAGTTTTCTTGCACTATTATTTGCTAATATCATTCGGTGTTGCTTCAAGTTAAATTCCCATTTTGTGAAGCAACACATTGCAAGAAAGAACTTGTCCTAGTGCTCTTCTCATCTAAGACTTCTTGCTTTGTTATTCTATAACATATTAATTGTATTGATTTATCACTCCCGCATTATTTAGCAATACTCTTTTCAAGCAAGAACTTAGTTTGTATACTCCTATTTTTGTATATCTTGTTCTAACCACTAATCAAGGGATCTAGTTGGGGGATAAAGTTTTAATTTTCAGGTTTCGCCTATCCACCCCCCCCCCCTCTAGGCGACTTTCAAGGGGAATGGACTTGGCTTGACTCATGTCGGGTCATCGGTGTAGGTGCGACCGGACTTGGGTTGACTCATGTCACGGCTCTGCCTTGGACTGTGTGGTGCTAGTGGAGGCCACTGGTGAGGAGACGGCGAAGGCGACGACAACCATCTCCGGGTGTTGAGGAAGTAGTGGATCTGAGCCACAGAGGCTGTCTGCGAGGAGACGGACAAGTGCGGCTGCGATAGGAGGCGACGCGTGGGCGAGGGGCTCTTGGCCACCATGCCGAGCAACCCCATCCCCTGGATCTAGAGATGACGACGTCCTAACTAAATGGCGTGTCCGTAATCCAACCTCCACTACGATGAATCCACCCAGCGGCGAGTCTAGGCAGCGTGACTCTAGGTCTCCACATGGTTCTCCCTGCCCGAAGCGGGGCTCCAGCCCGCTTGCTGCTGTTGCAAGGACCCGGACGAGTCAGCCGGACCTCCATCATCGTTGTCGCCTTCGATGGATTCTTCTTCTAGAGGCCGGCACGAACGGGTCAGTGTGGGTCCACTGCGGGAATGGTCGATTGAGGGGGACACCATATCAAGGGGAGAGAAGAACCCGACGTCGTGTCATAGCCCGTGGCCATCGACGAAGATCGCCGCGACGTGAGCACCGGGAATCGCCGCCAAGGGAACAGATACACGGATATCTCAGGTAGTATTTTTCTTCTCTATTATTTTCTTAACCCTTCCTCAAGTCTCAGACAACCATATATCACTCCTTACATGGGCCGGCCCATAATGCCACACACGCACTCACCCAAAGACAGCCCAGATTGGTGCACACCAGTCTCTGCTCACCCTTCGTCAACCTCCGCTTCAAACTCTAGCTTCTGGCTCCACTCCCGTGTTCTCTGTATTCTGCGTTATGACACCCGCTGGCGTGAAATCTGCCCCCCTGCAACGCTTGCTTGGTCCCAAGCAAGAGCATCCGGATAGCGCTGGCGCAGAACATAGTAATCTTCCCAGGTTGTGGCGTCCGCTGGAACATGACTCCACCTGATCAGCACATGTGGCACAGCCCGATTCCCTTTTTTGATCAATCTGCGATTTAGTATCTCCAAAGGCTGGACATTGTGACCACTCAGATCAGAGGAAGTAGGAAGAGTAGCAAAGATAGGAGTGTAGTCTGGAATATATGGTTTCAGTTGTGACACATGGAACACCAGGTGCACCTGAGCACCAGCCGGCAGCTCCAAACGATAAGCCACTGCACCCACACGCTCCAATATCTTGTAAGGGCCAAAGAACTTGAAGGCAAGTTTAGGACATGGACGACTGACCACAGTGTGCTGGGTATATGGTTGGAGTTTGAGCAGAACCATGCCACCGACGTTAAACTGGCGTTCGGTCCGGAGCCGGTCTACCTTCAGCTTAATGCGGTTCTAGGCTGCGACAAGCTACTCCCACAACATCAAGGTGAACTAAGCCCTTTCCTCTAACAGTTGTGCCACATCAACGATAGCATCAGATGGGATATGAGGTGCTGCTGCAAACGGAGGGTCATAACCGTATAGCACTTTGAAAGGAGAACAAGCCAGTGAAGTGTGGTATGTGGTATTGTACCAAAATTCTGCCAGAGGCAACCAATTCTTCCATTTAGAAGGTTGAGCATGGACTGCACACCTCAGGTACATCTCCACACATTGGTTAACCCGCTCACTCTGGCCGTCAGTCTGTGGGTGATATGTTGTGCTCAGGTTCAGCTTAGTGCCCAACAGCTTGAATAATTGACTCCAGAATATGCTCATAAAGATTTTATCCCTGTCACTGACAATTGATCTCGGAAGACCATGCAAGCGGACCACCTGATCCAAAACAACCTGAGCCACTTGTGCTGCAGTGGAAGGGTGTTTCAGAGCAATAAAATGGGCGTACTTCGAGAAACGGTCCACCACAACCAAGATTGTATCATAGCCACTGGACTTGGGCAGTTTTTCTATGAAATCCATTGCAATATCGTGCCAGGCGCCTTGAGGAACCGGAAGCGGTTGCAATAAACCAGCTAGGTGAACTCTCTTGCCTTTGGCCTTTTGACAAATTTGACACTGTTTGACAAAATCTTCCACATCGGTCTTCATGCCCTTCCAAAAAACAATTTCTTCAATCGATGATAAGTGGTGTGCACCCCCGAGTGACCACCCTTGGCACTGTCATGCAATGCTGCCACCAACTTCGTCCGGAGAGCTGAATTTTGGCCAACCCAAATCAAACTGTCCTTCCTGATGACTCCCTGAGAAAAAGAGTAGCCATACTCATCTAGGTTGTGGACACACAACCAAGTCAACAGTGACTGCGCATCAGAATCAGTCACATAAGAATTAGTAACTTCTTGAATCCAGCGAGGTTGAACTTCACTGACTGCTGTCAACGCCATCACACAGCCCACCCGAGAAAGAGCATCAGCGACTTTGTTCTCTTTGCCCTGCTTGTAGATTACTTTAAACTGCATCCCCATAAGCTTTGTCATGGCTTTATGTTGCAACTCCGAATGAAGCTCCTGACTGCCCAAGAAACTGAGAGCCTTGTGATCCATCCGGATTTCAAACTCACTCCGTTGGAGATAATGACGCCAATGATCCATAGCCATAATCAGGGCGATGAACTCCTTCTCATAGATCGAAAGCTTCTGATTGGTAACTCCCAACGCCTTACTCAAGAAAGCGATAGGTCTTCCCTGCTGCATCAACACCGCTCCTACCCCGTCATCACAGGCATCAGTTTCAACAGCAAAGGGTATGTTAAAATCAGGTAATGCCAATACCGGCGTGGAAACCATGGCCTGCTTCAGACGCTGAAAAGCAACTTCAGCTTCTGGTGTCCACTTGAAGGCCCCTTTCTGCAATAACTTCGTTAGTGGTCGAGCAATTATCCCGTACCCTTGCACAAAGCACCTGTAGTACCCGGTTAACCCAAGAAAACCTCGCAAATCAGTGACACTCAGTGGTGTCGGCCACTTGAGCATAGCTTCGGTTTTCTGAGGATCAGTAGCCACACCCTCACCAGATATAATATGGCTCAAATAAATCAGCTCCTTTTTACCAAATACACATTTCCTCTCTTTGAGATAGAACTTGTGATCCCTTAAAGCAGCAAAGACCAACCTCAGATGCTCCAAATGAGAGTGCCAAGTGGGACTATAAATCAATATATCATCAATAAAGACCATAACAAATTTCTGAAGGAAAGGAGCTAGCACCAAGTTCATCGCACACTGGAATGTAGCTGGAGCGTTAGTAAGTCCGAAAGGCATGACTCGAAACTGGTAGTGGCCCTGGTGAGTTTTAAACGCAGTTTTAAACTCCTCAGAGGCGCCCATACGCACCTGATGATACCCCGAAGTCATGTCCAAACTGGAAAAGAATTTGGTGCCAGCAAGCTCATCCAAAATCTCCTCGACCACTGGCATCGGAAACTGATTCTTGATGGTCATATCATTGAGCTTATGGTAATCCACACAGAACCACCACGTACCATCCTTCTTTTGCACTAAAAGGACCGGAGAAACAAATGGGCTCACACTGGGGGTGATCAAACCAGATTTCAACAACGCAGCCACTTGCTTCTCAATCTCCGTCATATGATGAGGAGAATATTTGTAGGGTCGAGCATTGACCGGGATGGACCCAGGGAGCAAAGGAATATGATGGTCAAATGGTCGAGATGGCAGCAGTTCAGTTGGTGTAACAAAAATGTCACTGAATTCCCCCAACAACACCTGCAATTCTGGATGGATCTCGTTGCTATTCTCCTCAATCACCTCCTCCAACAATGCAAACACCCAGATATCATTCCCTCGTAGCCATTTCTCCACCTGTATAGTAGAAACTTCCTCCACAACCTACTGCTGAGCAGTATTGCCCACCAACTGAACTTCCACTCCTTTGTCCACAAAACTAATAACCTTATCATCCCAATCACAATGCATAGGACTGTGGTGATGCAACCAATCATAGCCCAAAATAGCATCATATGCTCCCAGCCCCAACACCCTCATATCACATTGATATGTATGCCCATTGGCCCACCATTCCAATGATCGTACCATCGTGTCACTATGCAAAATTTCCCCATTTGACACTCTCACTTTAGCTGAAGCACAAGGATGCACTTGTAGCCCCATTCTATCGACCAACTGCTTGTTAATGAAACTAGTGGAGCTTCCCGAATCAACCAGCACCAACATCACTTGATTTTGCAATAAGGCTCTCACAGCCATACATTCATCAATTATGGTACCACTAAAAGCATTAAGTGACAACATAAAATTCTCCTCTTCCCCTTTTTCCTCCTGCTCAATTTCCGTCAACGTTTGCTCAGATAGTGTCATCCCCAAATCCTCGGCAGTGAGGGCATGTAACTGCATCTGGATTTTTTTTGGACAGCGAGCTTGATGGCCAGGTTCAAACTTGTCGCCACAAGTATAGCACAGACCATTCTGCCTCCTATACTCCTTCACCAATCTCTCTTTAGACAGCTCGGGTAAGGAAGCAGTCCCTCTAGTGTCGGACCTGGACACAACACCCCCCAATCGACCCTGATTGACCATCTTGAATGATTTCTGTTGCTGTTTGTCCAAAATACCTTGTTGGATCTTGGCTAACAACGCTGCTCGTTCCACCAACGCTGGCAAATGAGACTTAACCGGTCCTTGCAGCTCTTGCTTCAACCCCTTAATGAAATGGGCCACATACAAAGTCTCATCTAAATCATGATTATGGACAGAAGTTGCATACCACGCCTCATCAAACACCTTTTTGTACTCCTCCACAGATCCAATTTGTCTAATCTCCAGTAAGGACTGTATAGCCTGTGAATACTCCTCCGATCCAAACTTCAGCATCACAGCTTCACAAAATTCCTCCCATGAACATGGACCATACTGAATTTTAAAAATCTGAAACCACCTCTTAGCATTCCCCTCCATGTTCAACGATGCTGACATCACCCAAACCGACTCAGGTACTCGATACAAAGTGAAATAATCCACACACTGATCAATCCAGATACGAGGTTCCTCCCCTTCAAATTTAGGAAATGGCATACGTGGTATTGGAAGATGCCCTGCTTCAAAATCCTCAACCCTCCGCCCTCCAGTCTCTCTCGGACGACCCAAAGGCACACCCGCATACCTGCGCTGTGGACCTGGAGGAGCAAGCGGCGAAGATGGTGGAGGCCCGCCGCGATGCCGTTCACTGCGCACAGACTGCGCTGACTCCATGTCTCGCGCCATCTACTGGAGACAGAGTTCTGCGAGCGCCTTCTCCGCTTGATCCAACTGCTGCGCAAAGCGAACCCGCTCTTCCATCGCCTGCCGAGCCACATCGGCTGCCAACCCCGCTTGTGCCAGCAACTGTTGTTGAACGTCATCCATGCTCATCACCTTCTCCGTGAGCCGATCGAGTTGCGCCATCACCCGATCCCAACGATCGACATCATCTCGCTCCTTGTTCGTCATCACCTCCAGGATAATCTTGGTCTACGCCGACGACTTCGGTGTGGGCGCCGTAGCGGCAATCGGTGCGGGAACGCGAGGAAGGGGATCCACGCCGAGAACGCCTGAATCTGATACCAGTTGTCACAGCCCATGGCCATCGACGAAGATCGCCGCGACGTGAGCACCAGGAATCGCCACCAAGGGAACAGATACACGGATATCTCAGGTAGTATTTTTCTTCTCTATTATTTTCTTAACCCTTCCTCAAGTCTCAAACAACCATATATCACTCCTTATATGGGTCGGCCCATAATGCCACACACGCACTCACCCAAAGACAGCCCAGAATGGCGCACACCAGTCCCTGCTCACCCTTCGTCAACCTCCGCTTCAAACTCCAGCTTCTGGCTCCACTCCCGTGTTCTCTGTATTCTGCGTTATGACACCCGCTGGCGTGACACGTCGTAGCGGCGGCCGAAGGGGAACCGATCGGGGGAGGGGGAGGGATCGCTATCATAGGCAAGGGGGAGGGTAAGGGTAAAATGGTGGAGACAACCTGAGAGAGGGAATAGTTGCTGCGTGGAGGAGACGTACAGCATGGAGAGGCGGATGGGACGCAGATCGAGAGGGATTGCGGTGAAACGAGAGGGATTTGCCCCTTCCATGGATAGTGCGGACGCAGATCAAGGGGCGGCAATCCGGGCGGAGGGCGGAGGGTGGAGGAGAGCATGTATTGCGGCAATCCGAGCGGGAGAGAGCGGAGATTGCGGCGAGAGAGGAGGGTGGAGCGAGGATAGACCGGCGGGGGCATGCTTCACCACCAGAGGGTGTGGACGCCCACGTTACAAACATATAGAGTAGTAGAGATACGTATATATTTTTGGCAAAGCCTTTAGTGTAAACTTTGATCATTAATTTCTTTTAAATACGACATCGATAAATATAAATTAAGCATCATATTAAAATATTTTGAATATAAATTCAAGTATATAACATGCATACACTAAAAGTATTTTAGAGGGAGTATTAGGGAAGATGGAAAGTTGAGTGCACGATGAGAATTGTTTGAAAATTTATCTACGGTTTGTCCAAGTGATTGGTTTGCAGTTTGCACCTTATACGTCCCTTGCATCTATTAAAGAATGTATCCATATCTGAAAATAAAAGGCATATGACAGCTATAGCTCTCCTATAGAGTAAAAAATTGGAATTGTGCTACGAGTGCAAAGTGTTGGGGCCTTCTTCCTCCAAAGGTACTCACAAAACATAATTAACCATTTGTTTTAGCATAAGCTATTATAGTGAGCTTCGTCTTCAGGATGCGAGTCTTTTCCCTATGATGAAGCCATACGAGATGAAGATATGATCTAAGGATGATAAGAGTAAACGCCGAAGTTATCGCCTGATTGACAACTTCGGCTCGTGATGGAGATGAAGTATGATGATGATGCTGACCGAAGGGGAAAAAGACTACTTATTCCTTAATAACTTATATTACGATCATAAGTGAATATTGGGGACATAAATGTACTTTTACCCGGGCTGCGTCTCGTGCCTATAAATAGATGAACAGTAGCACCGTATTGTTCACGCTGATTTGTAATCTCCCTCGCATCGACACCTTCGAGCAAGCCAAAGGTATCATTGTAATATAAATCTCGTTAATATTCATGCACGTTCTGTAGAATGCAAATACGAATGAATCATTGAGATACACTTGTTGTTTTTGTCTCTTTGCATTCTCGTTTACCTATAAGATGTTGAAGGCATGTTCTTCGTGACTTTCGTCTGATGATTATTATGTCCATGAGGAGATAATGTTTTAAAAGACAAAGGTACTTAATACTTAACAATTGTGTTGCCTTATTCTTGATTCGCAGAACTTGAGAACAAATGACCAACACAGAGTATATTTAGGCACGTACGAACTTTCTTCGCAGTTCAAAATCGCTCCATCCAGATACTCCCTTTGACAGAAAGGAGGGTACCTAAAACATTTGGAATTAGAGTTGGAAAAAAAACTCAAAATCGACCCAAACTCAAAGTAGTTCGGCTCAGCTCAGAATGGCCGTGAGTCGGCTAGTCGGCTCGAGCTCGAAGTAGTTCAGTTTGGCTCAGAGCGACTCACGAGTCTCAAACGACCTAAGCCAAGCCAGATCGTGAGCTGAATATGACGTCAACACTATGATTATTTATTTTACATTTATATATTATTAATTTACTATATAATACAATATTTAGCTTGCGAGCCGCTCGTGAGCCAGCTAAACCCTTCTTTTACATCTCGTTTTCAGCCCTATTTGGAACCCATCCACCTTGGATGGAGAGCGGACAATGTTTGGTTACTAATTGGGTGAAATCATTGTGTCATAACATTATATATTCAATGCTTATAGCACATTCCAGTCCAGATCATTCTCACTCACAAAGGCATTTTTGTTATAAAAATCTTACTCTCCGTCCTAAAACTTGTTTTTAGTTGTTTTAGCTCTTAATTTTTATATCTATATTCAAATAAATGATAAATCTATACACATATATAAAACAAATATATTAATTATTGTATGAATCTATAAAAGATAAAATAAATTTTATTTTAAAACGGAGAGAGTATTTAATTTTCAGACGCATTACGTCGACTTGATACAAAGTCTTAAAAATAATTCTTCCATACTCTGCTTGTCAATGCATAAAGAGCAAACCAGAAATGCAGGTGATAATAAATAAGCAGCGATTTATTGAGGGGCAACAAACTCAAATTCAGGCAACATGGATTCGCTTCGGATTAAAGCTAGCTGTTATAGCTTTAATCTCTAGAGACAAAAATACTGTAAAAACATGTATGAATTAAAGATAAACAAAAAGATGTATAATGGAGACCATGGGAGAAACGTCTGAGTATTACTGTAACTCGGTTGCTTTCGTAATTGTTCTAGAAAGTTCGAAAGTTCAAATGCTCCATATCCGTTAGGACAACACAAGCTTCGAGTATCTGGCATATCCTACAATCAATTACCAAGGGCATGTACAACCCTATTTAATATAGGGTCTGTTGAGAGGTTTCTAAAAGGCTACATAGAAAAAAAAAATACAAGATACAAGCTCTTCGCGAAGAATCCGTCTCTTTACGACACTCTATGCATGTTGTTTATTAACTGCATTTATAATACTGAGTCTCAAGGTTATGCTATGAGTCTCTTAGCTGTCTTTTGTATATAAAAAATCGAAATGGAGTTTCAGGCTTGTACATGCCCTAAGTATGCCCTAAGAACACGGCCCCATATGCAGTCGTCAAACATAAACACCACTTGCAAGGAGCACGAACAGAGACCCAAAGCCCTGTAGAACAATCAAAGAAAACTTAGGCATGAATCGATCACCTTACTGAAATTGTAAGACAGAATTATGGATGGAATAAACTAATAGAGACCCAACACCCTGTGGAATTGTAGAATGAAAACGTTCTGCATAAAGCTTGTACCAGGAAAACAGAAGCAACAGCTGCTGTTGTGATCTCCTTTGCCAGGCTACGGCTCCGCTTGGATGACGTAGCTTCATAGCTGAAACAGACAAAACGTTATCAACGAATTGTGGATACTTTACTTCCCTCAATAAAGCTCTACTGATTTAAGCTCTACAGCAACTTGCTATTTGGTTACAGCAATTTTAGCCAGGACTTTAGGGCTCAAAACTTTAGGCACATGAGCAGATAAATTGAAGGAAATACACTGCAACAAAATTGAAATGTCCGACACAAGAATTAAATTTGTGATTTTAAATAAGTACAAGAATATACATTATCCTGATAATTTTTTACTACAACTGATAAAATGGAAATGGAAATTCGATTAGGCATGGTCAGTTTTAATCACAAAAAGTTTGTTGGACAGTTGGCCAGGATAAGCATCGAATACCCCCAGGTTGTGTATGGCTGAGATTAATCATGGTCCGTGAAACCAGGAATAACCAGGCTAGTTACCCCCAAGTTGTGTATGCCTAGAGCCTAGTCAGCCAAGGCATGTGTACTTTCCTACAGGCTACAATAAATAGTTAATTTCAAGTTACAAAGCTACATGGTCCATGTTCTATTTCAGAAACAACCAACAAGCCAAGTATAAAAAATTCAATAGATCAAAAAGGAAATCCCTTCAGCAACATGCATCACAGAGTTAAATGCTAATGTATTCCAAAACAAACTGCACAATAGCAAGGACTCAACTGAATCGCATTCCACTAGTTGCTGCTGCAACATCAAAATCACCGCAAAATCTCGCAGTCAAGAATGTTCTCAATCAAACCTTAACCCACAGTCCAATTTATGAAAACAGTAAGAACCAACCCCTGTGTTCCTGCCATCCAACATTCCAGAAACATCCAGGGCAACTAATAGTGATCCATGACGCCCCCCAATCGTGAATGAGTCTTTTGCTATTATAACACTCATTTAAACAGGCTTCTATCTTCTAGTATCTACAAATTTAACTTCTCTAAAATAATACTTATAAGTTAATCTCTTCTCTAAACTAGAATTAAGTGTCTTTTTTGAAATCACCATGTACGTAGGAGCAACGCTAAACGTTGTGCCTGGCCGAACTCTGAGACACATGTCGTTTCTGTTCACGTTCAACATCAAGCTGCAATGAAAATTTGCGCAACCATGAACCTAGAACCTTACAGCTCACTCTTCAAATCTGAAGTTCCATACAGCTCACTGTTCAAATCTGAAAGGGACGGGAACCAATCTGCTTCGTGATATCTTTTGTTGATCTAAACTTGCTTTCTGCCCAAACCAGCTGCTTCAACTTACTTCAGTACTGCAACCTCAACTTCTTGAGAATAAAGTTTATACTCGGCATCTTGACAACAACATTTCTGAACGCAAAATAAAAGTGATACACTGCTGGGATGTTCGGTCACATAAAGCAATGTAGGAGAATTATGATCTAGAAACATTTCGATCTTTCACTGCTGGGAAAATAAGAAATGAGAGTAAAAAAGTACTTAATACTATTTTAGAGAAGAGATTAACTTATAAGTACCATTTTAGAGAAGTTAAATTTGTAGATACTAGAAGAGAGAAGACTGTTTAAATGAGTGTTATAATAGCAAAAGACTCATCGTGAATGGAGTTTACCCCTATCGGCATAGAACAAGTGTTGGGGTCGTGCTTCGGCGCGCCGAAGGTCTCACACGAAGAAGCAGCTTCGGCTGAAGTCGTCTCCAAGAGATGGCCGAAGGTTCCTTTTCATGGACCTTCGGCGTTTCAAACCGACATAGAGATAGAATGACCTTTTTATACATATAGGTCTGAGTCAATGTTGTAAACATTTGTAAGGGGCATAATTGTAATTTGTCATAGGCTGCGACCTGTGCCTATAAATAGATGAACAGTACCTCTGTACTGTTCACGCGAACCTGTTATTGGCCTTCGCATCACACTTGTACTCTCGCTTTCCTCAGGACCGAAGGTACATTTGTAATTTGAAATCAGTTATATTTATTCATGTTAAGAAATGATTCTATGTTAACATTTAAATGTTTATTTTATACATCATGATTTATACGAATACTTCATCCTTCATTATTATGTTTACGAAGGTACGTCCTTCGTAATCTTCGTCCGAAATCCTTTATATTCCGAAAGGATATAATGTGATGAAGGACGAAGGACCTTAATATTTAATATTTTCTGTGTTGCCTTGTTCTCAACTCTTAGCATTTGAGAACAAGCCCCCAACATTGGCGCCCACCTCCGGTGAACTCACTTCCACTTTTCTGAGCTGATGGCTTCGTTCAACAATCAAGCTGGAGCTGCTTCGGCTTCGAAGCTGGTGCTCCCGATAACAGGCGGTTCTTGCTACGAAGCTGAAGGTTCAGACACTGTGCCCATCTCCGAAGCGATGCAGCGTTCCGGTCTAGTGACTGCGGGAGAAACGCCTGCTGCTGAAGCAAACCCGACAACAGCCGAAGGAGAAGAGGAGAACATTGAAGGGACTGACCCCGAAGATGACTACCACATTGCTATGCCCAGCAAGCCCAGTCACCTGGATTTTGGGAAATCAACCGTTTCAAAGGCTGACCTTTCGAAGATGGTAAAAGCAGGTTATTTCAATGAAGATCAGAAGAAGCTACTCCGCTTCGGGGGAGAAGAAACCACCCCGAAGCCAGGGAAGGATGAGATTGTTATCTTCAAGAGCTTTCTAAAGGCTGGGCTTAGATTCCCTCTTCACAATATTATTGCGGAGATACTGAGGAGGTTTGGTATCTACTTTCATCAATTGACTCCTAACGCCATCGTTAGGCTCAATGTTTATATCTGGGCCCTCCGAAGCCAAGCTGTGGAACCGTTTGCCGACAGCTTCTGCCGAGTTCACGAATTACATTACCAAACAAAGGCCAGAAAAGATGGACTACATGATAATTTCGGCTGCTATAATTTTGCCTACCGGAAGACAACAAAGTGTCCTGTCATCAGCTACCGAAGCAAATGGCCAGCAGGCTGGAAGTCTGAGTGGTTCTACGTAAAAGTTGACGAAGACAGAGAAAAATTGGTACAAAGCCCTCTGGAGTTAATCTTCGGAGAGACGAGGCCACGCTGCCGCATCGGCGATTTAAAGGGTCCTACCTGGGCTGCTCTGGGTGAATTCGAAATTATTTCAGAACATATTAGCACCAGGGATCTAGTTCAGGAGTTCTTGGCATTCAGAGTTTTCCCTACTCTAAAAGAGTGGGAAATGCCGAAGCTGAAGGGAGAAAAGAAGAAGGGGGAGCTGGTCCGTCTGCCCTATCACTTTAAATTCAAGAAGTACTTTAAGAAACCCTGCAAAGAGTGGTTAGACACAGTTGAGACAATGTGCAATGAAATCTTGGGGAATTACTCCAAAAAAGAGGATCAATTAATGACAGCGGCCTTCGGCACCCGACCGAAGCGAAGGCTGAACCGAGTATTCGATGCCCTGGGCTTCGAGTACCCAGACTATGAGCAGTTGAACAAGGGTGCCGAGGGCCACAAAAGAAAAAGAGTGGCCGAAATTCTGACCAAGGATGAAGAGCAACCAGCAGCAGAGAAGAAAATTCCGAAGAAAAGGAAAATATCAACTCCGAAACGGAAAATATCCGAAGAAGAGAGGACCCCCACACCGCCTTCTACCAGCGACGTGGAAGAAATTTTAAAGGTAATGACTGAACCCATGCCCACGAAGCTAAGTCCATTAGGGCTCCAACTGACGAAGCTTTTTCAAAAGGTGGACGAGCCGGATCAGACGAAGATAAGCAAACCCAAACGGCAAAGAATCATTGCGGTAACTGAAGTTATCGATAAGACACCGCCAAGAGCGTCAGTTCAGAAAACAGCAGCTGCCGAAAGCACCATAAACGTCGAAGTCGCACCTTCGGAGGTCGCGGCTACCGAAGCCGCTACAGCCGAAGATGTTAATTTAGAAACAACCATTGAGGATGTTAACAAAATTTTGGAAGACATGGCTGCAGAAGAAGCTGGTGTTGCTACTGAAAAAACCATGGCCACAGTGCCTGAAAAAGGAAAAGAAATAGCCGAAGACATTTCGGACGACGAAGCCTACTCCTTTCAGAATTTAATTGGCAAAAACTTACGAAGGACGAAATAGAAGAACTTAAAGACTATGCCAAATCTTGCGGCTACAAGCCAGGTGCTCTCCTATTTGGAGGTGTAGACGATGAAAAGCTAGGCTGCATTCGAGACCAGACTGGAGCTAGGGTAATCGGTACTCTATCAAAGAGTATCGGTTTTCCGAAGCTAGAGACAAACATCAGCCGCTACCGACGACAACATATCGTCGGCAGCTTATTTTATTCTAACTTCAAGGTAAACAACCTTTTCTCTGGTTTTTATTGCTGTTAACAATGAAAATATTACTAACATAAGTTGTTTCTGTACAGAGCATGCTACTGAGCAAAGCTCTGAAGATGCAACAAGACTTGGAGGACAAAAAGCACGAAGCTATAATTGAAAACTTAGAAAGCAAAATAAAAGAGCAATCTGCCATCATTGAAAAGAAAGACTTCGAGCTCCAATCGACCGAAGGCTTACTGGCTGAGACTGAGGCTAAATTATCAGAGTTGAATTCGAAGCTTATCAATCAATCAAAACAATTCGATCAGGAGAAGCTAGAACTGAATTCGAAGCTTAAAGCCGAAGTCCAGACCAGCTCAGAGTTGAAGAAAACATTAACAAGCCTTCAAGACAAATGCTTGAACTTTGGCAATAATTGCATTGGACGATTAAAGAAGATATTTTACTCTGTTGGAGCCAGCAGCGGGAAATTTAACCCTTCAGCGGAAAATTTACCCCAGGCCTTCGATCATATTGAAGCTGAAATCGAAGAGCTTGACGAAGTTATAGCCGGGCACGGCGACTTCTGTGCCTGGGTAGCTTCTCGGGGTACCGCTGCTGCATTTCTGAAGGCCGGCTGCGAACATGGAAAAATTGTCAACAGGCCCAACTTCACCTTATCTCCATCAATCCTGGATGATATGTCTGACCTCGCCCGAAGTATCTCCAATAGATTTATAAAAATGATATGGACAAAAGGCGGGCGGGAGAAGGCTGGAGACGAAGCCCGAAGTCATCTTGAACCAGTAAGAAATGATATTTCGTACTTACCTTTTCCTTTGGGCTTGATTTTTACTCACGATTCCTTGATTCATGTAGGATGACGAAGGTGAAGATGATGCCTAAGATATGTCGCCGAAGCTGTCGCCGAAGCTGAAGCTTAATGAAGATTAGTAGAAGTGTGCTATAGAAAAACTCAGGATATTTTTGTAACAACTCTTGTAAATAGAATTAAACTGTTCTTCAAGGAACTTTGTACATACCTTGTAATATATTCTTACCCTTCGATTGAGGCGCTTTGATGTGGACGAAATCAGTATTTTGAGCCGAAGGCGAAAAAACACCTTCCCTTCTTTTCGTACACAACGAAGCATAAAAACAATTCTTCTTTTTGCCGAGCAACGAAACTTTTCTCTTTTGTACACAACATAGCATAACAAATCATAAAAACGCACTTCTCCGAAGCTTTTCTTTTACATAACGAATCATAAAAAACCACTTCTCCGAAGCTTTTTGCCGAAGCAGCCACTTGGGAACACAAATGCTATGAATGAATGCTTATGCATGCAAATGTTATGATGTAATGTAATGCGCGAATGAATGTCCGAAGCATATGTCCGAAGCCACATTGTCAGCCATTACTTAGAAACAACCACACATTAGCTCTGCATTCCCTTAGGAACGACTTTGGAGCCTCTTCGCCTTTTACTTAGGCAGTATCAGCGTTGACTTTTCGCTGTAAGCTCTGCATCCCCTTAGGGACGTCTTTGGAGCTTCTTCGCCTTTTACTTAGGCGGTATAAGCTCTGCATTCCCTTAGGAACGTCTTTGGAGCTTCTTCGCCTTTTACTTTCGGCGGAACCAGCGTTGACTTTTCGCTGCGAGCTCTGCATCCCCTTAGGGACGTCTTCGGAGCTTTTTCTCTTTTTCAGTTTCGGCACTCGATGGTGCACTCTCAGCTTTTACATTTACATTCTTTGGGGGATTTTGCTCTTATAAAACTAAAAAGGGAAATTACATATGATGGCCCCATTAAAAACCTTTCTCCCCCTTTAGAAAGGAAAAGAGTGCCATGAAAAAGAAAAGAAAAGACAAAATTACATCGAGTTATACATAAAACCGCCGAAGCTCATCCGCATTCCAAGATCTTGGAATTTCATTGCCATCCATGTCCTTCAGTCTGTACGAACCAGGCCTTGACGAAGATGCTACTAAGAAAGGCCCTTCCCATTTCAATTGTAGCTTGCCCACTGTATCCGGGTTGGCCACTCTCCGAAGCACCAAGTGTCCCGGCTCAATATTTTTTAGCCGGACCTTTCTATCTCGCCATTTAACTGTTTCAGCCTGGTATTTATTGATATTCTCCACGGCTTGAAGCCTGATCCCTTCTAAGGCATCTTTTTCCACGAGACAAGTATCTTCGGAAACTGATTCTGCCGAAGCTACCACTCTTATTGATCCGGCTTTGGCTTCTTCCGGGGTTATTGCTTCGTCACCAAATAGCAACTTAAATGGGGTAAAGCCTGTAGACCTTGATGTTGTTGTATTGTGGCTCCACACCACTTTGGTCAACTGATCTGGCCACTTTCCCCTTGGTTGATTAAAGATTAGCTTCATTATTCCTGTCATTATGATGGCGTTGGCCCTTTCAACAAGCCCATTCGACTCCGGATGCCTGACTGATGCAAAATGGATCTTCGTTCCAATTTGATCACAGAAATTTCTGAAATCTTCGGAGTCGAACTGTGTTCCATTATCTACAGTGATGGCCTTCGGCACTCCGAAGCGACAGACAATATTCTGCCAGAAAAATTTTTGGACAGTGGCCGAAGTTATTGTAGCTAATGGCTTCGCCTCAATCCACTTGGAAAAATACTCCACAGCCACTATAACATATTTCAGATTGCCTTGAGCCGGTGGCAATGGACCCAGTAAATCGAGGCCCCACCTTTGCAATGGCCAGATGGGTTGTATCAGCTGTGTCAAAGACGAAGGTTGTTTTTGATCTCTTGCACATCTTTGACAACCTTCGCACTTTTGAACTAACTCCGCTGCATCCGAAGCTGCCTTCGGCCAATAAAATCCTTGGCGGAACACTTTTCCAAGTAACGGCCTGGATCCGATGTGGGATCCGCACAGGCCTGCATGTATCTCCTTCATCAACTCTATACCTTCGGCCCTAGACAAGCACTTGAGCAGCGGGGCACAAACTCCATGCTTGTATAACTCCCCTTCTATCATGACATAGGGACGAGCTCTTGCCTCTATCCTTTTATTATAAGCTTCGTCATCTGATAAGAAGTTACCCTGAAGGTAAGAGATTATTTCAGTTCTCCAATCTTCACTGTACACAGGAGAAATGTTAAGGACTGCTCTTTCAAGTAGCTCCACTGAAGGTGCCTTTATTGTTTCGAAGAATACATCCGAAGGTAGCGGCAGCCCCTGTGCTGCAGACTTGGCTAACAAATCAGCATGCTCATTTTGTCCTCGAGGGATATTCTTAACAGAAAATCCTTCGAAGGAAGCTTCGATCCTTCGGACCGTGTCTAGGTATTTTTCAAGCTTCGGGTCCTTAGCTTTGCAACTTTTATCAATATGACCCGAAACAACCTGGGAATCAGTTTTAAGAATCGCCCTTCTGATCCCCATTGCCTTTAGTTTCCGAAGACCCAGGAGCAAAGCTTCGTACTCAGCGATATTATTTGTGCAGCTGAAGTCAAGTCTTGCTGCATAGCAAGTTTTAACCTTGGATGGTGAGACCAAAACAGCAGCTGCACCTGCTCCGAAGGTTCCCCAAGAGCCATCGCAAAACACTGTCCATGCTTCGGCATCTTTATTCGCTTCTTCGTCCTGAGCCCCTGGCGTCCAGTCGGCAATGAAATCTGCCAATGCTTGAGACTGGATTGAGGATCTATGCACATAATCAATGTAAAATTCATTGAGCTCCGCAGCCCACTTTCCAATTCGGCCAGTAGCTTCTCTATTTCTCATGATATCCTTCAACGGCTGCGAAGAAGGAACAATAATATTGTATGCCTGAAAATAATGCCGAAGCTTCCTGGATGCCATTAAAACGGCATACAACACCTTCTCCAGCTCTGTATAATTTTTCTTTGAAACACTAAGGACCTCAGATACAAAATATACTGGGACCTGCTTCTTGACTTGTCCATCAAACTTCTCCTGGACAAGCGCCGCACTTACTGCTGAGTGCGAAGCTGCCACATACAACAACAGAGGAGCCCCTGGCATTGGTGGAGTTAATGTTGTGAGATCTATTAAGTATTGCTTCAGCTCTTCGAAGGCTTTTTGTTGACTTGGGCCCCATTGAAAGACTTCAGCTGACTTCAGCACCTCGAAGAATGGTAAGTTTCTTTCTGCTGATCTGGATATAAATCTGTTGAGAGATGCCAGCCTTCCTGTCAATCTTTGGGCCCCCTTTCTTGTGGTTGGTGGCTCCATTCGAAGTATAGCTTCGATTTTATTTGGATTAGCTTCGATTCCCTTTGTTGAAACCAAGCATCCAAGAAATTTGCCCTTCTTCACTCCGAAGACACATTTTTCTGGATTCAGCTTCAGACCAGCCTGTCTGAAGCTGGCGAAGGTCTCCTGCAGATCAGCAATATGATTTTCTTGCTTCGTGCTTTTTACAATGATGTCATCGACATAAGTCAGCACATTTCTGTAATCTCTTACCTTCAGGGTAACTTCTTATCAGATGACGAAGCTTATAATAAAAGGATAGAGGCAAGAGCTCGTCCCTATGTCATGATAGAAGGGGAGTTATACAAGCATGGAGTTTGTGCCCCGCTGCTCAAGTGCTTGTCTAGGGCCGAAGGTATAGAGTTGATGAAGGAGATACATGCAGGCCTGTGCGGATCCCACATCGGATCCAGGCCGTTACTTGGAAAAGTGTTCCGCCAAGGATTTTATTGGCCGAAGGCAGCTTCGGATGCAGCGGAGTTAGTTCAAAAGTGCGAAGGTTGTCAAAGATGTGCAAGAGATCAAAAACAACCTTCGTCTTTGACACAGCTGATACAACCCATCTGGCCATTGCAAAGGTGGGGCCTCGATTTACTGGGTCCATTACCACCGGCTCAAGGCAATCTGAAATATGTTATAGTGGCTGTGGAGTATTTTTCCAAGTGGATTGAGGCGAAGCCATTAGCTACAATAACTTCGGCCACTGTCCAAAAATTTTTCTGGCAGAATATTGTCTGTCGCTTCGGAGTGCCGAAGGCCATCACTGTAGATAATGGAACACAGTTCGACTCCGAAGATTTCAGAAATTTCTGTGATCAAATTGGAACGAAGATCCATTTTGCATCAGTCAGGCATCCGGAGTCGAATGGGCTTGTTGAAAGGGCCAACGCCATCATAATGACAGGAATAATGAAGCTAATCTTTAATCAACCAAGGGGAAAGTGGCCAGATCAGTTGACCAAAGTGGTGTGGAGCCACAATACAACAACATCAAGGTCTACAGGCTTTACCCCATTTAAGTTGCTATTTGGTGACGAAGCAATAACCCCGGAAGAAGCCAAAGCCGGATCAATAAGAGTGGTAGCTTCGGCAGAATCAGTTTCCGAAGATACTTGTCTCGTGGAAAAAGATGCCTTAGAAGGGATCAGGCTTCAAGCCGTGGAGAATATCAATAAATACCAGGCTGAAACAGTTAAATGGCGAGATAGAAAGGTCCGGCTAAAAAATATTGAGCCGGGACACTTGGTGCTTCGGAGAGTGGCCAACCCGGATACAGTGGGCAAGCTACAATTGAAATGGGAAGGGCCTTTCTTAGTAGCATCTTCGTCAAGGCCTGGTTCGTACAGACTGAAGGACATGGATGGCAATGAAATTCCAAGATCTTGGAATGCGGATGAGCTTCGGCGGTTTTATGTATAACTCGATGTAATTTTGTCTTTTCTTTTCTTTTTCATGGCACTCTTTTCCTTTCTAAAGGGGGAGAAAGGTTTTTAATGGGGCCATCATATGTAATTTCCCTTTTTAGTTTTATAAGAGCAAAATCCCCCAAAGAATGTAAATGTAAAAGCTGAGAGTGCACCATCGAGTGCCGAAACTGAAAAAGAGAAAAAGCTCCGAAGACGTCCCTAAGGGGATGCAGAGCTCGCAGCGAAAAGTCAACGCTGGTTCCGCCGAAAGTAAAAGGCGAAGAAGCTCCAAAGACGTTCCTAAGGGAATGCAGAGCTTATACCGCCTAAGTAAAAGGCGAAGAAGCTCCAAAGACGTCCCTAAGGGGATGCAGAGCTTACAGCGAAAAGTCAACGCTGATACTGCCTAAGTAAAAGGCGAAGAGGCTCCAAAGTCGTTCCTAAGGGAATGCAGAGCTAATGTGTGGTTGTTTCTAAGTAATGGCTGACAATGTGGCTTCGGACATATGCTTCGGACATTCATTCGCGCATTACATTACATCATAACATTTGCATGCATAAGCATTCATTCATAGCATTTGTGTTCCCAAGTGGCTGCTTCGGCAAAAAGCTTCGGAGAAGTGGTTTTTTATGATTCGTTATGTAAAAGAAAAGCTTCGGAGAAGTGCGTTTTTATGATTTGTTATGCTATGTTGTGTACAAAAGAGAAAAGTTTCGTTGCTCGGCAAAAAGAAGAATTGTTTTTATGCTTCGTTGTGTACGAAAAGAAGGGAAGGTGTTTTTTCGCCTTCGGCTCAAAATACTGATTTCGTCCACATCAAAGCGCCTCAATCGAAGGGTAAGAATATATTACAAGGTATGTACAAAGTTCCTTGAAGAACAGTTTAATTCTATTTACAAGAGTTGTTACAAAAATATCCTGAGTTTTTCTATAGCACACTTCTACTAATCTTCATTAAGCTTCAGCTTCGGCGACAGCTTCGGCGACATATCTTAGGCATCATCTTCACCTTCGTCATCCTACATGAATCAAGGAATCGTGAGTAAAAATCAAGCCCAAAGGAAAAGGTAAGTACGAAATATCATTTCTTACTGGTTCAAGATGACTTCGGGCTTCGTCTCCAGCCTTCTCCCGCCCGCCTTTTGTCCATATCATTTTTATAAATCTATTGGAGATACTTCGGGCGAGGTCAGGCGTATCATCCAGGATTGATGGAGATAAGGTGAAGTTGGGCCTGTTGACAATTTTTCCATGTTCGCAGCCGGCCTTCAGAAATGCAGCAGCGGTACCCCGAGAAGCTACCCAGGCACAGAAGTCGCCGTGCCCGGCTATAACTTCGTCAAGCTCTTCGATTTCAGCTTCAATATGATCGAAGGCCTGGGGTAAATTTTCCGCTGAAGGGTTAAATTTCCCGCTGCTGGCTCCAACAGAGTAAAATATCTTCTTTAATCGTCCAATGCAATTATTGCCAAAGTTCAAGCATTTGTCTTGAAGGCTTGTTAATGTTTTCTTCAACTCTGAGCTGGTCTGGACTTCGGCTTTAAGCTTCGAATTCAGTTCTAGCTTCTCCTGATCGAATTGTTTTGATTGATTGATAAGCTTCGAATTCAACTCTGATAATTTAGCCTCAGTCTCAGCCAGTAAGCCTTCGGTCGATTGGAGCTCGAAGTCTTTCTTTTCAATGATGGCAGATTGCTCTTTTATTTTGCTTTCTAAGTTTTCAATTATAGCTTCGTGCTTTTTATCCTCCAAGTCTTGTTGCATGTTCAGAGATTTGCTCAGTAGCATGCTCTGTACAGAAACAACTTATGTTAGTAATATTTTCATTGTTAACAGCAATAAAAACCAGAGAAAAGGTTGTTTACCTTGAAGTTAGAATAAAATAAGCTGCCGACGATATGTTGTCGTCGGTAGCGGCTGATGTCTGTCTCTAGCTTCGGAAAACCGATACTCTTTGATAGAGTACCGATTACCCTAGCTCCAGTCTGGTCTCGAATGCAGCCTAGCTTTTCATCGTCTACACCTCCAAATAGGAGAGCACCTGGCTTGTAGCCGCAAGATTTGGCATAGTCTTTAAGTTCTTCTATTTCGTCCTTCGTAAGTTTTTGCCCAATTAAATTCTGAAATGAGTAGGCTTCGTCGTCCGAAATGTCTTCGGCTATTTCTTTTCCTTTTTCAGGCACTGTGGCCATGGTTTTTTCAGTAGCAACACCAGCTTCTTCTGCAGCCATGTCTTCCAAAATTTTGTTAACATCCTCAATGGTTGTTTCTAAATTAACATCTTCGGCTGTAGCGGCTTCGGTAGCCGCGACCTCCGAAGGTGCGACTTCGACGTTTATGGTGCTTTCGGCAGCTGCTGTTTTCTGAACTGACGCTCTTGGCGGTGTCTTATCGATAACTTCAGTTACCGCAATGATTCTTTGCCGTTTGGGTTTGCTTATCTTCGTCTGATCCGGCTCGTCCACCTTTTGAAAAAGCTTCGTCAGTTGGAGCCCTAATGGACTTAGCTTCGTGGGCATGGGTTCAGTCATTACCTTTAAAATTTCTTCCACGTCGCTGGTAGAAGGCGGTGTGGGGGTCCTCTCTTCTTCGGATATTTTCCGTTTCGGAGTTGATATTTTCCTTTTCTTCGGAATTTTCTTCTCTGCTGCTGGTTGCTCTTCATCCTTGGTCAGAATTTCGGCCACTCTTTTTCTTTTGTGGCCCTCGGCACCCTTGTTCAACTGCTCATAGTCTGGGTACTCGAAGCCCAGGGCATCGAATACTCGGTTCAGCCTTCGCTTCGGTCGGGTGCCGAAGGCCGCTGTCATTAATTGATCCTCTTTTTTGGAGTAATTCCCCAAGATTTCATTGCACATTGTCTCAACTGTGTCTAACCACTCTTTGCAGGGTTTCTTAAAGTACTTCTTGAATTTAAAGTGATAGGGCAGACGGACCAGCTCCCCCTTCTTCTTTTCTCCCTTCAGCTTCGGCATTTCCCACTCTTTTAGAGTAGGGAAAACTTTGAATGCCAAGAACTCCTGAACTAGATCCCTGGTGCTAATATGTTCTGAAATAATTTCGAATTCACCCAGAGCAGCCCAGGTAGGACCCTTTAAATCGCCGATGCGGCAGCGTGGCCTCGTCTCTCCGAAGATTAACTCCAGAGGGCTTTGTACCAATTTTTCTCTGTCTTCGTCAACTTTTACGTAGAACCACTCAGACTTCCAGCCTGCTGGCCATTTGCTTCGGTAGCTGATGACAGGACACTTTGTTGTCTTCCGGTAGGCAAAATTATAGCAGCCGAAATTATCATGTAGTCCATCTTTTCTGGCCTTTGTTTGGTAATGTAATTCGTGAACTCGGCAGAAGCTGTCGGCAAACGGTTCCACAGCTTGGCTTCGGAGGGCCCAGATATAAACATTGAGCCTAACGATGGCGTTAGGAGTCAATTGATGAAAGTAGATACCAAACCTCCTCAGTATCTCCGCAATAATATTGTGAAGAGGGAATCTAAGCCCAGCCTTTAGAAAGCTCTTGAAGATAACAATCTCATCCTTCCCTGGCTTCGGGGTGGTTTCTTCTCCCCCGAAGCGGAGTAGCTTCTTCTGATCTTCATTGAAATAACCTGCTTTTACCATCTTCGAAAGGTCAGCTTTTGAAACGGTTGATTTCCCAAAATCCAGGTGACTGGGCTTGCTGGGCATAGCAATGTGGTAGTCATCTTCGGGGTCAGTCCCTTCAATGTTCTCCT
This sequence comes from Zea luxurians, assembly GCA_029449295.1. Taxonomy (NCBI): domain Eukaryota; kingdom Viridiplantae; phylum Streptophyta; class Magnoliopsida; order Poales; family Poaceae; genus Zea; species Zea luxurians. The sequence continues at coordinate 68,883,353 of JAOPSE010000005.1, forward strand.
CTTCTCCTTCGGCTGTTGTCGGGTTTGCTTCAGCAGCAGGCGTTTCTCCCGCAGTCACTAGACCGGAACGCTGCATCGCTTCGGAGATGGGCACAGTGTCTGAACCTTCAGCTTCGTCTCCCTCACGTACAACTTTGGCAGTAGATCGCACTCTCACCATTTGATTCTGAGTTTGGGGAAGTCAGAAACTTTTTTCTTTTTTCTTTTCTTTTCTCCGAAGCTTTTCTTTCTGACGAAGCAGACGTCGGGACGGACCTTCGTTCGATTCTGAGAGTCAAGCTTCGGCTACGGTGGAAAATTTTGGCAGCAAAACAGTGCAAATAGCAATGAATGCTGTGGTAACTTCACACCTACCCGTTTGTTTATATAGTGCAGCAGGTAAGAAGGCGAAGCGGCAGGATTTTTACACCAGACGGGCGGTCACTTGTACTCGCTGTGCAGTGGACCGCAAGGATCAAACAGTAACTCTGCAAGGTGGGCCTGGCACGCGCTCGGAAGCCGGATCGTTTCTCCGCAACGAGCTCCGGGAAGGTGTTTTTTGGACCTTCGGCTTCCCGAAGCTGAAGAGGCTTTTTTCACGGGTCAAGCTCGTTACGAAAAACGATCTAGCACCGCGAAAGGGGCTACTGTTGGGGTCGTGCTTCGGCGCGCCGAAGGTCTCACACGAAGAAGCAGCTTCGGCTGAAGTCGTCTCCAAGAGATGGCCGAAGGTTCCTTTTCATGGACCTTCGGCGTTTCAAACCGACATAGAGATAGAATGACCTTTTTATACATATAGGTCTGAGTCAATGTTGTAAACATTTGTAAGGGGCATAATTGTAATTTGTCATAGGCTGCGACCTGTGCCTATAAATAGATGAACAGTACCTCTGTACTGTTCACGCGAACCTGTTATTGGCCTTCGCATCACACTTGTACTCTCGCTTTCCTCAGGACCGAAGGTACATTTGTAATTTGAAATCAGTTATATTTATTCATGTTAAGAAATGATTCTATGTTAACATTTAAATGTTTATTTTATACATCATGATTTATACGAATACTTCATCCTTCATTATTATGTTTACGAAGGTACGTCCTTCGTAATCTTCGTCCGAAATCCTTTATATTCCGAAAGGATATAATGTGATGAAGGACGAAGGACCTTAATATTTAATATTTTCTGTGTTGCCTTGTTCTCAACTCTTAGCATTTGAGAACAAGCCCCCAACAACAAGGACAGGGATGCTACCACTTACAGATCAAGGCAACAAACAAATATTGCAACAAATGAGATCTCCAATCGGATCGAGCGGACAGGTTGATTCGAATCCTATCAATAAAACTCAGTGGCTAAACACATCAGGCCAGGACACCAGGCAAGTGCAGCTGAACACAACAGATCAGGGCACCAGGCAAGTGAATGACTGATCCATCAAATCGCAAGGTATACGGGGCAGTAACAGATGGCGGACGAATGGGACTCACATGAAGAAGGAGGCGGTGAACATGAGGCCTACGGATACCATGACGACGGCCAGCGTCGGATACCACTCCACCGGCACGGGGCTCGAGATCGCCTTCGCCGCCTGCGACACGAACCCCGTGGGTCAGCACAGCGGGCTCCCAAGCAGAACCCTGGATCTAAGCAAGAGAAGGCAATGGAGGGCTCACCATGCCGTGAGATCTGCTGCCGCTGTAGTCGCCGCCCGCTCTGCCTGCCTCGTCGCCTCCTGGTCGCCGACGCGATGCACAGACGGATTTGTGATGAGCGGAGCCAGACTGAGACTGGTACAGTGGTACGTCAGCGACGATCGCAATCAATCGCAACTCGCAAGGGTTTTAGTGGGCTTTGCATCCGAATGATGGGCCGGCGCATGGTTTCCGACAGGAGACAAACAGAACGGCTTGTTCCTTTTATGGCAAAGCCCAACGAGCCTCACGGACAGGCCTCATGAGCATAGATAGAGACCCATTGACCCAAAAAATGATCCATAGATAGAGACAAGTGCTAGGAGTTAATTAAATAATACTAATAACTAGGTATGTACCTGTGCGATGCCACAGAACATAAATTGCGAGCCTCCACCAGGCTTAGGGCCATGGCGACGGGCACAATGAGAGCACAAGTTTTCAGCTCACGGTCGTTGAAGTCAGTGTCCGTAGTAGTGAAGATCCATCTGCTTGTCCAAGTGTTGCTGCATCAGGCCAAGAACAACAATGAAGATCTGTCCGCCTTCACACGGTCGCGATAGGGACAGACGAGTGACTTCACATGAGGACGCATGGGGAGTGGCAAATGCTAGAGCTATGAGAAGATGGATAGCAGGGAGATGTGCATGCAAGAGACCTAGAAACACAATATTCAGGAAAGAAATGCCCAACCATTTGAGGTATTTCCCTTTTGAATTAGACACATCGATGAGCAAGCAGAACAGGTGGTTGCAACAGAACCGTATAATTGTAGGTGAGTGCCCGTGCTGCAACGGAACCGTATAATAACACAAAGTATGCATAAAATTTGACTTCCTAAGATGCTAATATGCCCCTGTAAAAGGAGATGAACTTCTAACAATGTATCTTCGATGAACTTCTAACAATGTATCTTCGTTACAGATCCATGAGCTTGGAATGAAAATTGCAGTTCTGAAGTTTCAGAACAATGAGCTCAGGAATCAATTTGATGGTTAGTGATACTCTAGACACAGCAAAACCTATTTTGTTAGGAGGCTTGACCTGCAACTAAACATATAGGCTGGAATCTAAAACTATGGCCTATGTAGTATTAAGAAGGAAGAACCTAATTGTTAGATGCACATAAAATTAATGTTTAGGTTCTTATGTGCAGAGGAGTACCATACATCACGATTCACGGCTCAGACTCAGGTCCTGACTTGGAAAAATCATGGGGCTTATTGCTTGCAAATGCCAACCATACAATAGTACCAGTTAAGTAAAAGAAGATAGAAGGCGCAAAGAGTGATATCTGCACACAAAGCAGTACCATTATGGTGATCAGAGTGATTCATAAAATGCAATATAGATTATGAAGATGGATTGATGTCGTACACTCCAAGAATGAGTTGAATCAAGGAGAAAGCCTGTGAGTGCAACGCCTACAATTCATGGCACCATGCCTACATTGTTTGTGATTCCCTGGAACATGAAGGAAACAAATAAATAACAATCACTTAATTTTGTTAAGAGGCTTGACCTGCAACTAAAATTTTCACAGCACTTGGCCATTGTATAACCTTCAGAATTCGTGTGTACCACAACCTTGTCACATTCAGTCCAGAAAAAAAACTGAGTGTGAATCAGATTGTGAACTGAGTGAATTATTGTGTGAACTTTATCAAAGAGTCAAACTAAAAACAGGGAGTGTTAGGAAATGAGCTAGGTTCATTGATGATGCCTAGTAAGTCAATAGAATGCATTACTTCTGACACAAGGCTTATTCCTCCAATATATGTTGACTCTGCCACAAGGTGCCCAGCACTGCTAGTCGAGGATGGGAATTGGGGTGGAAATGGGGGTGGCTATGGACGTGATGGAAAGTATGATCGCAGACGGTGGTCAAAAGAGTTTTCTGTTTTGTCTAGAATGCCTTGCAAAATTGAGGAAGAATGGGTGTTCATATACCGAAAAGCTTTTCTTTTACACAATCTGTTTGTAGATACAACAATTTTTAGAGCTGCATCAACAATAAGGCGACTCATTGATCAGTCTATGAACTCAGTTGGTTCACATAGTGGTACACATGGTTCAAACGTATTTGAGGAACGTCTAGGGGACATGAATATAACTGTGAAGAAGGATGGTGCTGATGCTAGCTTATATCACTATTTCACTCTCTATCTAAATTGTTCACCAGGCAGTAAATTAAAAAAACAGGTAGCATATTGCATAGGAGCTTAGAGGGCTTCTAGATACCCAACTTCTGTAATTACTGTCAAAGAAAAATCATTTCAATCTAAACAAAGCTACATTACAGAAGAAGGCAGGGTGGCGAAGAAATTCCCATACCAGAGGAGTAGCGGAAAGGAGAGGAACTCCAGCGATGGCGTCACACCTCAGTGCCTTGTTGCACCTGATGCACCCGATCCTAATCCGTTCACTCCCAGAACTTACAAACGCGAGGAGGATCACGCTGGTGTGGTATATAGGGTTTATGGCACCGTGTATGGAGGATGGGTAGGGGGTTTCTCGATGGTAGGGTATCCCGTTCACCTCATGGCGTAAGGAAGGGAGACACTGAAGATGGAAGGGCGGATTTGGCGCGGATGGTTGGGAGCACTGTTGGGGGCTTGTTCTCAAATACTATAAATCAAGAACAAGACAACACGAAGATGATAAGTATTAAATACCCTTCGTCCGCTGAAGCATTATCTCCTCGAGGATTTAATGAACTTCGGACGAAGGATAAGGTTACGAAGGAAAAGACCTTCGTTAAGTTGGTAAATGAGTAAACAGAATAAACATATATATATAAAGTGCGAAAATAATAATATCAGCGTTATCATCAATACATTTCCATTATTAAATTCATGAAAACGAGTTACAAATGTACCTTTAGACTGATGTAAAGCAAAGGTACAAGTCGTGATGCAAAAAGACGTGTCTTCAGTCAGCGTGAACAGTACGAGAGTACTGTTCACCTATTTATAGGCACGGGACGCAGCCCGTGTAAAATTACATTGATGCCCTTTACATTTATCAATAACTCTATAGTAATTCTTCGAGGTCCAATTTGGCTTTTCATCTTTAAGTCGGTTCCTCTTTTCTGCCGTTATGCCGAAGCTTTTCTGCATATGGCTTCATGATCGTCTTATCCTTCGTCATGACCGCTTTTCATTCCAGCTTCATCTTGAACATGCCCTTATATATTCGCGACCTGACTCCGAAGGTGCCTGTTCCGAAGGTGCCTGTTCACATTTTACACTTGGAAAACATTGTCAAACTGTGTTTTTGAGGACCTTCGGGAGCCGAAGGCCCCCAACAGTAGCCCCTCGCAATATCAATTTATTGTAAAGATAAATTTATATTGTGACATGGACGAAGGCTTTAAGCCGAAGATCCGAAAAAACACCTTCCTTTTGCTAGAATAGCAACAGTCACTGACACGCGGGGCCCTCCAGTTTTCGACATACTGGGCGTATAAATACAAGCTCTCCGCGAGTTTATTTGACACGCCCTTTTGCCACCTGCTTTTTACTCACCAGCTTTCAACCTGCGCACCCTACCCTTAGCCTGCGCGCGACAACATTTGCTCGGTCTTAAATTTTTAAGCTTCGGCTTCAAGTCTAGTTTGCCAGCATTCGCGAAAATGTCTGAAGATAAGACAGCTGCTGGTGCTTCGAAGCTAAGCCTTTCGAAGGAGATGCATCTGGGCTTTCTTGAGTCAATGTCGAAGACCAATACTGAAAAGATTGTCAAGGAAACTTTGGAGGGTTTATCTGAAGATACTGGCGACAGTGATAGCTATGATGTGGATAGTGGCGGAGAGGATTCCGAAGATCGCCCGTGGCGGCCTAGTCACTCAATCTTCGGAAAATCAACTATAAAGCAGAGTCACCTTGAAAACATGAGGGGGAGATACTTCCGAGATATATCCATCGTGAGGGCGGATGACGGAGAAAAAACTACGCCGACCCCCGAAGATAATGAGGTTGTGATCTTCCGAAGTTTTTTAAAGGCTGGGCTACGATTCCCCCTAAGCAAGTTTGTAGTAGAAGTTCTGAAAATATATCAAATTTACCTTCATCAACTTACCCCTGAAGCAGTGATAAGATTGGGAATCTTCGTCTGGGCCGTGAGGAGCCAGGGTTTGGAGCCAAGTGCTAAAAGCTTTTGCAATATTCACGAGCTAGTATATGAGACGAAACCGTGGGGTAAGGAACAATATCATAATAATTTTGGTTGTTATAGCTTCGGTGCCCGCTCTGGGTCGAGCTGTCCCGTGCCAACCTTTCGGAAGAGATGGCCCGGGGAATGGATGAAGGAATGGTTCTATGTGAAAAACGATTTGACGGTTCGGGAAGATATCAAGGATATCATCATGCGCCCTATCTGGCAGCGCTTCGGACTTCGGAAACCAACGGTAGAAATGGACGAAGCAGCTGAAGAATGTCAGAGGGCCTTCGGCGTAGTCTGTTCCTTTATTGGGACCAGGGATTTAATGCAAGAGCACATTGCCTTCAGAGTGTGGCCACTTGTAGATGACTGGGAAATGCCGAAGGAGACCATCAAAGAAGCTGACGAGGGTGAACTTATTAGACTGAAATATACATTCAAGTATGGAGATAAATTTGTTGAACCGGATGATGATTGGCTAAAAAGTATTGAGAATGTAAGTGATGAATTGCTTGGGACCTATTCAAAGGCTGAAAACACTGCATTATCAGCGGCTTTCGGAGGTCGAAAGAAGAAGAGGCTCAACCGAGTATTTGATGCTATTGGGTTTATCTATCCCGACTACTATTATCCAATGCGAGGTCAAAAGAGAAAAAATACTACTCCTGCAAAGGACACTACTTCGGCTGCTCCCGGGGAGCCAGCACCGGAGAGGAAGAAAGTAAAAGTGTCCACACACCCTCCACGTTGTATTGAGCCAGCTACAGTGCCCGAGTTTATTGGCGAGGCCTCTTCGGCCACCGAAGCCAGAGAACCAAGTGCAGCGCTAAAGTCCGAAGAAATGGCCGAGGCACCAGCAATAAGAAAGGAGAAATCTGAAGAAAGAGAAACACCAGATGTTATAAGTCCTTCGACAAAAGTTGAGACAGCTAAAAGCCAGAAGGGGCCAGCAGCAACCCCGAAAAGAAAAAGAATGGTAAATGTGCTGGATGTCCTGGAAACGATTAAATCTTCAAGCACAACTCCAAGAAAAATTATTGAGGCGCCTATTGAAGCCTTTGCTGCTGAAACTTCGAAGCAGCAATCTGAAACTGAAGCTGGGCCTTCGGAATCCACCAAGATACAGCCTTTGGAGGTCGAAAAAAATGTCAAAGGCAAGTTTAGGAACTGAAAAAGCAACAATAACAGAACCGATTCTGATTGGGGAAATTGGTACTGCCACCCCCGAAGCATCCTCCAAAATACATGATTATATTGTGCGACATGCTTCGGGGAAGAAACTGTCTGAAGAAGAGATTTTTGAAGCCAATCACTATGCCCGAGAACTGAAATATCCGAAGGGGGGCCGTAGTATTCAACGGGACAAACGAAGATGACTTCTTATATTGCCTCCCAGACAATAAAGAATTATCCGTGTCCCGGGAAATGGCTAGAAGCATGGGATTCCCGAAGCTTGAAGCTGGCCTTTGCGCCATGACGAAGGAGGATCTTGCAGATAGTCTTGCATATAACAGTCTAAAGGTACGAAGATTGTAAACTTTAAATTTTGTGGATTTTGAATGAATCTTTTACTTGTTGTGTTAATCCATTCATTCTTTTTGAATAGGGCCTAATTCTCAGCAATGCCTTAAGGGCACAAAAGAATGCTGAAGACGAGAGCTACACCATTGCTCTCAACAACCTTCGAACAGAGGTTATTAGGCTACGAAACGAAGCCTTGGAGAAAGACAGAATTCTGCTTACATTAGTGGAAAAAATGAAGGAGGACGAAGCTAACTCTAAAACTCAAGCCGAAGCACAGAGGCTTGAGATTGAAGATCTTCGTAAACAACTAGCCCGAGCCAAAGAAGAACGTATTCTTGAAGAAACAAAATGAGAGTTAAGTGAACAATGGGCAGATCATTTGGAAGTTAATGCTAAAGAGCTCCGTGCTTCTCAAAGAAAATGCTATGTTAAATCCATAGAGTGCGTTAAGAAGATAAAATCCAGCTTTGCCAACGTTGGCGCATTCTCTAGCGAGGAGAATTTCTCAAGGGGCAATCCCGAAGGTCCGATGGAATGGATTAGTAACAAAGCTGAGGCCTTCGAAGAAATCCTGAATAGCCGCGGAGACATATGTGCTTTTTCGGGTGCTAGAGGAATTGCTACTGTTTTGGAGAAGAAAGGTTGTGAGCATGTAAAATCTTTAGCGCAATCCGAAGCTACTTTGTCTTCCGAAGACATTAAAGACCCCTCAGCCGAAGCAAGCATGATCGGCGGAAAATTTTTCACTGATATCTGGGACAACGGCGGCCGAAAAATGGCGCAAGAAATTATTCAAAAAAGCGAAAAAGGCATCCATGATGCCAGAAAAGTAGCGGCGGCTGCCGAAAAAAGTACCGAGCCCGAAGGGCAAATAGGTATTAATTAGTGATTTTTATTATGTTGTAATTTTTGATTCCAAACTTTGCTCACGGTTTGTAATAGTAATATAGCCGTATCTTCTCTTCGCTCAGAACCTGTTGAGGCATCTCCGGGCCCCCACCCGAAGGGGGACGATGAAATTAGAAAAATGGCCGAAGCCATTATGGACAAGGTTGTTGACCAGTTACTGAACGAAGCTGCAGAAATAGTTCTAAGAGAGGATTAAATGCTACTGTAAAAACATTTGGAACGTAACGTATGTAATATATTGTGACTTTGAATGTAATATATAATCCATGTACAGTTTTAATTCTTTACGATGCATGAAATCTTGTGTACATACCGTTTTTTGAGCCTTCGGCGAAAAAACACCTTCCCTTCTTTTCATGCTTCGTGAAGAAAATTTTATATCGCCAGAAGTTGCATACATTCGTGGTGAAGATTATCCAAGCTTCGTGAAATATTCTCCGAAGCTATAGAAAAGTTTTTGTTGCCTCTCTAATGAAGCTACACTTCTTCTCGGCTTGTCTTGCGGTTTAGCACGATTTTCTCTTTTCCGAATTATTCTCTGAAGATCAATACTGTATCCCCTTCTTGTTCCATATGCAATATGCTGTATGATGCTTATGTTATGCAGAATGATGTGATGATGTTATGTTATGCAAGATGACGTTTGTGCCACAGATACATATCCCTGTAATAGAGCATACACACTTTTTATATCAGCGCTGACTTTTCGCTGTAAGCCTCCCTTAGGAGCTTCTTCGCCTTTTACTTTCAGCGGAATCAGCGTTTATTTTTCGCTGTAAGCCTCCCTTAGGAGCTTCTTCGCCTTTTACTTTCGGCGGAATCAGCGCTGACTTTTCGCTGTAGGCTCAGAAAACTTACACTGCGCTCGCTTAGGAACGACTTTTTACTGTTTCGAACAACTTGCTCTGTGTCTATTAAAACAAAATTTTGATAATACAAAGGTCCTTCATGCCACCATAAATTCGTATGCTTCAATGATTCAAGCCTATGAAAAAGACACATTTTTATTAAAGTGGAAGACGAAAGTGTTACAAGGAATTAAAAAATGATAAAGGACACTTGATCTTCCCATAATTGTTCCTTATTAACAAAAAAGTAATACCGAATGTAAAAATGCGAAAAAACTGCTGTTGAGGTAGGATATTTATCAGTAAATGTGCTTCGACTCTGGCACAGTGCTATTGACTGTGCGAGCTTCGGAGCCCTCTCTGAAATCCCTCAGATTGTGGTGACTCCCTTCTAGCTGGAGCCCTGGCTGCGTCGGTGGCGGCGGTGGAGGCTGTTGCCAGGATGCTTGGGGTTGACTTGCCGAAGCAACAGAAGCTGCAGGGTGATTGCCTACATATTCTGGAATGTAAGGCGAATGAAACGAAGCAGTATGCAGGACCTGCTTCGGCTGATTCTGTTGTGCAGCTGCTTCTGCTAGCTCCTTTTGCTTCTGGATGGTAATGTGACACATCCTGGTGGTGTGGCCCTTACCTTCACCACAGAATAGGCAATATATTTTTCTTGGTTGATCCCCAAATCTTCCCCCGAAGCCCCTGGCGCCTCTGCCCCTTGGCACTGGCGGCCGGAAGGAGCTTTGCTGCTGCCCCGAAGCTTGGGAGGAGCACTGTGGCCTTTGCTGTTGACTCGCTTTGTCGTCATTTTGAGTAGAATTGTGAATTGACCTGACGTGCCTTGGATAAAATCTTCCTCCGAAGCCCCTAGTCATTTCAGAGAACCTGAGGGCTTCCTCCCTTCTTTGGCGAAAATCATTGTCAGCTTGAATGTACTCGTCCATCTTCTGGAGCAGCTTCTCCAGAGTTTGGGGAGGCTTGCTGGCAAAGTACTGAGCTGCAGGTCCTGGCCGAAGCCCCTTGATCATGGCCTCAATGACAATTTCATTGGGCACTGTTGGTGCCTGCGCCCTCAGACGTAGGAACCTTCGGACATATGCTTGAAGATATTCTTCATGATCCTGGGTGCACTGGAATAAAGCTTGAGCAGTGACTGGCTTCGTCTGAAAGCCTTGGAAGCTGGTTATCAACATGTCCTTCAACTTTTGCCATGAGGTGATTGTCCCTGGCCTAAGGGAAGAGTACCAAGTTTGTGCGACGCTTCTGACAGCCATGACGAAGGACTTTGCCATGACCGTCGTGTTGCCACCGTACGAAGATATAGTTGCTTCGTAGCTCATCAAGAATTGTTTCGGGTCTGAATGACCGTCGTACATGGGGAGCTGAGGTGGCTTGTAAGACTGTGGCCAAGGAACAGCCTGCAGTTCTGTTGACAAGGGAGAAGCATCATCAAAAGCAAAATTTCCGTGATGGAAATCTTCATACCAGTCATCCTCGTTGTAGAAACCCTCTTGATGAAGCTCTCTGCGCGGGGGCCTTTGGTTCTGGTCATCTTGAGCAAGATGTCGAAGCTCTTCAGAGGCTTCGTCTATCTGCCTTTGAAGATCAGCTAGACGAGCCATCTTCTCCTTCTTGTGTTGGACCTGTTGATTGAGCATTTCCAAATTTTGGATTTCTTGATCCAATTCGTCCTCCGGAGGCGCTGGACTGGTGGCCTTTCTCTTCTGGCTTCGGGCCTCCCTAAGAGAAACGACATCTTGATTGGGGTCTAGCGGCTGCAGAGCAGTAGCCCCTGTTGCTGAAGCTTTTTTCGGCGGCATGACGAAGGTGATGGTTGCCGAAGATTTTCAAAACTCAAAAAGTGGAAGTGAGTTCACCGGAGGTGGGCGCCAATGTTGGGGGCTTGTTCTCAAATACTATAAATCAAGAACAAGACAACACGAAGATGATAAGTATTAAATACCCTTCGTCCGCTGAAGCATTATCTCCTCGAGGATTTAATGAACTTCGGACGAAGGATAAGGTTACGAAGGAAAAGACCTTCGTTAAGTTGGTAAATGAGTAAACAGAATAAACATATATATATATATATATATATATATATATAAAGTGCGAAAATAATAATATCAGTGTTATCATCAATACATTTCCATTATGAAATTCATGAAAACGAGTTACAAATGTACCTTCAGACTGATGTAAAGCAAAGGTACAAGTCGTGATGCAAAAAGACGTGTCTTCAGTCAGCGTGAACAGTACGAGAGTACTGTTCACCTATTTATAGGCACAGGACGCAGCCCGTGTAAAATTACATTGATGCCCTTTACATTTATCAATAACTCTATAGTAATTCTTCGAGGTCCAATTTGGCTTTTCATCTTTAAGTCGGTTCCTCTTTTCTGCCGTTATGCCGAAGCTTTTCTGCATATGGCTTCATGATCGTCTTATCCTTCGTCATGACCGCTTTTCATTCCAGCTTCGTCTTGAACATGCACTTATATATTCGCGACCTGACTCCGAAGGTGCCTGTTCCGAAGGTGCCTGTTCACATTTTACACTTGGAAAACATTGTCAAACTGTGTTTTTGAGGACCTTCGGGAGCCGAAGGCCCCCAACAAGCACCGTGTAAGGCCGAGAGGGGCCGATGGATGTGAATTAAAGCTACGCTACCTAGGGGAAGAGATTGCTTCAACTTGTTTGCTTTCTCAGCATCAAAGACATGGAGGGTGTACAAATACTTGGATCAGCAGACCTTGAATTTGGCAACATCCTTGCTCCTCTTGATCTTCACTGATCGGGCAACCTTCCTCCTCACGGTCAAAAGGAAGTCCTTGATCTCGGATTAGACAAAGAAAAGAGATATGTTGATACTTGATAATGAACTACAAAATACTAACAAGATGGCCAAAAAAGAATAAATCATTGCCACTACTAAGAAAACAAACACCCACGCACATGCTACACTAACTTACATATAGGAATTATTCAAGAAGGATTATCGTTATCAGAACAACTTCATGTGTTTGTGTTCCACTGACATTAAACTGTAGTTACAAGACCATAGTACGATCCACAAATACAAGTAAAGCATAAAAATTCGCCAGGAAATGTTTTGCACATGAAGTATGTTTTTTTTCTAAAAATAGTTCTAAACAAAAATTTGCATGCATATTTATTGACTAACAGAATAAGCAACATAAACAATAGAAAATATGAGTCTACACAATTATATGCCCAGGTGACAACTAACAATAAGCCAGAAGAAACAAACAGAAAAATAATAAACCAAATGAGCTTCTTGGGGATATGATATATCTGAAAGTTCTTCAGACAATGACACAGGCACACAGTTGCAGGTCCACAGGCAGCAGTCAATATCAGCAACCTCCTGGTGATTCAGACACTGATGATACAGCTGCATGTACAGGAGCTTATATATCACCAATCCTCATATTCTCATATCATATGCAACATCACATAACCAGTAATTACATTATATTATCTTTGCAACATTAAAAAAAAGTTAAGCCAGCAACAAAAGGCTCTGACTCGTGACCAACTCGTGCATGTTTTGGCATCGGTGCTGGAGCCTTATTATCATCACCATAATGCAACAACTACCGCCCGAGTGCCTGCGAGGTGCAGTTTGACACCCCAGTTGAGGGAAGAGTAATAGACCCATGTTATTGCTGAATTCTAACTTTGAGTCTGGTTGTGGAATGTCATAGGACTCTTAGATGAAGGCCAGGATATCCAGCTTTTGCCTTGTACTTCTCAAAGAGGTCCCGCATGGCAATGATGAACTGTTCATGGACTTCATTAATCTGTCAGCACCAAGAACAAGACTTTAGAAACTTTTTTAAAAACTTAATAAAGCTATTTTTCATTGTATTAGAGAAATGGGGTGATCCCCAACAGGATCCTCACTCATACAGGGACCAAATATTAGTGAGGCTATTACACAGACTCAAGATCCCCGACAGACCTAGCTCAACTGTCTGGTTGATGGTTGCAACCGTAAGACCTAGCTCATACAGTCCCTTTGTACCAGCCATGCACCATAGACTCTGCTTGTTCTTAAGCTCACACAAAATTATGTTAACCGAAGCAGAAGTCCCCCTCGAAAACACAAGCATTTCTATGTTTCCATATAACCCAGACGCTAGATTGTCGACTCCTTTATGTTCCTTTTCAAAAACTTGAACACCTCAATAATATCAAAACGAGCTTTTCATTACAATAAGATAAGATAAGAAACATATTGGTATTCTTGTGCAAGAACAAGCGTATTATTTTATTCAATACCTCAAATTCATGGATATACTTTTAATAGGTGAGTGCCCATGCGTTGCAACAGGGACATATAATACCATGGTAACTTATGTATTATATGTCTTCGTTGCAACACACGGGCACTCGCCTAGTATAGGAATAAGAGAAGCAATTAGGCCAGCGTTTTGGTTACCTGAGCAACACAATTTTTCTGCATGCGAACATTATCCATACGCTTGGTGTCCTTAAACCAATCAATGGCTGCAAGCTCCATGAGATAACTTGCAGCAGGTATCTGTAACTTGGATATTAGTGTGTTAAGATTCTTTATATTATCCAACAACCTTCACAAACAATAAAATGCAAACTGGAACATTTAGACCTGCGATTTGTCATTTGGGAAATTCTTGCTACGAACTTTGAAAAACTTGCTATCAGGTACTGTCCAACAGTTGCGGCTTTTCTCATCCGGATTATGATGAAGTATCCCAGAAAAGCAAGATAAATCAATTTTTTCTGGAGGCTCATCTATCATATTGACCAAAGTTCTGCTGTTACAGAAAAAGAAAACACCTTCCTAGAACTTGATGACAACAACAACAACAGATATGACAATGCAGGAATATATTTCTTTCAAAAAAAGAATGCAGGAATATAGAATAAAAAAGGAAAACAAACATGTGCGCTTAGCTTCATTGTCAGATTTGTTAGTGATTTCCTGTACATTGGTTTTGAACAAGGTTTATTATCAATTGAAGAAACATGCAAATTCTATAGTAACTTAAGAATTCATGATGTTGTTAAAAAAATTAATTGTTCAAAAAAGAATTCATGATGCTTTTATTCATAGTTTGGTATAGGACATTTGCACCTCTATATCAGCTTCAGGAACATGATAGTCCTCATCGTCATCTGATTCTTCATCAATTCTTCCCATATTTTTATTTTCTGCTTGTTGTTGATCTTCTGGTTTAGTTTTGGAGCCAACTTCTTTAAGCTTCTCGTCCTTTTGTGCTAAATTCACATCAGCCATGCTCTTCATTGCAGGAATCCTTGGAGTTATATGAATATCATCTGTTTGGGAAAAATATTCACGCAGCCCTGGGAGAAAGTGTAGATTAGAGCCATAAGGACCAAAATGAATTGGCGGGACAACAGGGCTGAGTACTTTATTTAAAAATTACATTTGTTGTTTTGCAGTAAATATAAAGTTGTTAATGGTTGCGTCATAAGAAAAACAGTATTTCAGTACCGGCAACACAGTTCAGTATCTGCAGCAAAGAATGATACTGAAAGGAAGTAGAGTAGTTCAAGAACCATCCCTTTAGATCAATCTGCATAAGGTGCTGAACCTGAGTCCGGGGTCTTCCATTGCGACACTTAAGAGGACAAATCTTGAACCCTCCACCTGAAATTTTAGAAATTTCAGATAAAAAAATATAAGTTGACAATTTCGTTTAGATGGAGTGTCGAACAGTGTGCTGATGATTCTTGAACTATGGGGGATCATATCGCATGGATCAGGGTTTGGCATCACATGACCATAAAAATCCTGAAGAGCCTTTTCAGCTAATGCATGAGAAAAGAACTCAACAAATCCATACCCCTCTGACTGTCATGTTTGCCTATTGCGGATAACTTTTATTGTAACCACCTACAAAAATATAAGATAGCAAAATATAATAAGATTACAAGTCAAAAAGTTTTGGAAGCACAAACACTCATAAACAGAAAGAAGAAATAGTAAGTGATGCTTGATTAGCATTAACCTCATATGTATCCGATAAACATACTTTCAACTATGTTTGAAGAAAGGTTCCTATTAGCTAATACTCCTAGCTAGTAAAAAGGATACATACAAGTCGCTTTGTCCATATATTTTTGTGCCTACTGCTTCTCTTGATTTATCACCACCTGTACCCCTTTTCTACATAGCAGGGCCAGTGGTGGCTTTGGCGTAGCATGGAAGCTCACTCACAACTCTACCAGTAAACTAAGCATGCTAAACTGTTAATGAAAAACAAACAACATGATATTCGCAGATAACATCAGCAATGAGCAACGGATAAATGGAATGGTACAGTGTCAATACCTATTGTAATTGTTGTAAAACAAAGACAAAGAAAGGAGCAAGGATCAATAAAACTTACATGCTAAAATAGCCCTGCCACTTGGCATCCTGCACATAGGGACAAAAACGAAAAAAAACATGTTAGAGTCAGTCTCCAATCAAGCACATGAACAGATGACTAATATATTAATATTCGTACAAGTTAAGTGATATAACTTTAAACTACAGTGTTGTAACTTCTAGTGTTATTTCTGATTCTCTCCCTAGATTCCAAATGATCTCCATAATCATCACGACAATCTGCATACCAATGCCGACATCTTTTTCTTAAGGAATGTCCCATTTAAATCTCAGATTTCTTGATGAATTACACTCATCGCAAAAGAATGAGCAGTCATAGAAAACCTACCTAGCACCATGTTGGCAGTCACCTGGCACCATGCTGTCCCAGTGGTTCGCCACCACCCCGCCACGCCCGGCCATGATGGACTGTCCCGCTAGGATGAACACGATCTTGTTGGAAGGCTTGCTCGGCTCCGGTGCGGGGGTGGTGGCGCCTGCAGAGGCAAAGGTATCATTCTCCTTCAGATAGGGCAGCTCTAGTCTCCAGAGCTGGGTGGGCAGAATTGGTGGAAGTGAAGAGCAAAAAAGGGAAGAAACTGGCGGCGGTGGAGCGTATGGTGAGGAAACCCTAATGTAGAGACGGCAGCGGCAGGCGCGAGGGAGTGCGAGCGAACGCTAACATGGGTCCACCCGTCGACGAGGGAGAGGCAGGATGAAGGAGATGGCAGAACCATGGTGCACGGGTGGTCTACATTAGACTCTTATAGAGTAGTAGAGATTTATGAGAAGCAGACAAATATGTTTTGGTGATGTAGATGTAGGCTCCGGCCTCTTTATAATCTATCAAAAGTAGATGTAGGCTCTGGTTTCTTCCAATCTACCCATAATGAATGAGAAATATATTACTCGAGCAGTAACAAAAATGGACTGTCAGAAAACCAAACTACCAATAGGGATAAAACAAATTCTAGATCCACATATTTGCACTGCCAGAAAACAGTGGCTCCAATATCTCAAAGGCACAAGTTTTTCGGTTATTCAATTATGCACAACCACAAGATCGAGTTCAGAACAATCTAAATCAATAGATAAACTAACCCTCTAAATTACATACCCATGTTAATAGTAGGAAAATCAAATTAAGTGAAATTTATTAGGTAGAAAATTAAGAAAATAGAACCGCAAATAATCTATTGATTTTCTTTATTCATCATGCCCCTACTATACACCAAGCACTACCTTCGCTATTGGTTTCCAGTGCTTGACCTTCTCGAATCCATTGGCCTAGCATCAGTGTCCATGATGAACAAAGAAGAGTGTGACATGCCCACTGAGGCCTATCCAAGCCTCCAAGGGGCTTCCCTAAAGGCATGATGCACGTGATCCACCTACCAAGAGCAAGATTACAGGAAGTAATACGAAAACACAGCTATAGTTTTTCCCCTAGCAACAGAAACTAACTAATTGCATGGTCATGAATTGGTACACACTACGAACTAATAGATAAACATAGCACTGAATTTTCCAGTTAGCATTTTATGATTTCACTTGATCGACCATGGCTGGTTTTGAGAGGATTTCTGAAACATTATATTAGTCCAAAACAATAAGGTCGCATGCTCATGAACTGCCCCAACATAAGAGAAATGGTAAACACAATGAAGACTTAGGATTTGTAATAAATTTATTTAGAATACAACAACCTAGAAGAGCAAAGCTATAGTCAATCAGAGAAAATGAGGGTATCCTAAAACTTAGAAACACATACCTCTTGGGTGCTTATATGTAAGATCTAGAAACATCTTGTTGCTCCCATAGGATACCCTTCTGTTTGGTGTAGTTCTATTTGCAAGATTAAAAGTATGTGTAGAAGCCCAATGACCAAAATCAGGATTCAGGACACATCAAAACTCAGTGCAAGCA
Organism: Zea luxurians; assembly: GCA_029449295.1. NCBI lineage: Eukaryota > Viridiplantae > Streptophyta > Magnoliopsida > Poales > Poaceae > Zea > Zea luxurians. The sequence continues at coordinate 68,900,786 of JAOPSE010000005.1, forward strand.
AAAGCATAGGGTATTCCATATGAGTGTTTAAGGTACGCCATTCCATCCTATTATATAATTCCTTTCTCAGGAAAAGCAAGAGCCTTCTAATTACCTCCTTGAGCATCACTGAGAGTCTCAAGCCTAATAATTGATGGATCAAGACGCCATAAAAGCAACCTACTACAAATAAAAGATATGACTAAATCAATATATTATAGAGACCAGATGTTTAAAAGTCCTTGCAGTAACAACAAAAATACACTCTTTGCTTAATATGTAGCAAAGAGCCAGCTCCATCGGTGTGAGGCATCCTGTTTCCGTGAGAACCCTCTTTGCATTTGTGATGGAACATGGAACACTGTTTTCTTGATACAAGAACATCTCACATCACGTGGCAGATCTTCCAGTGGATCGAAAACGTACTAAATAAGGAGAGGTTACCTTGATGCTGGAAGGAGAGAGGCGGATGGTCTGACCGACGCCGCTAAGAGCACACTGCACACATCCGGAGCCAAGTATGGTTCGTGAGCACGAGCCCACTTTCCTCATGCCATCCTCTCAGGAGAACGTGGGACCCAGCCCGAGAAGGCTCGCGCGCAGGGTGAGCAGAACCACCTCTCACCGGGGGGGGGGACACATTGGGATGGGTGGGGGCCTTACCACGTGCAGCGGACAGAGGTCACCGAGGCCTGCCAATGGGCACGACGACGGGGTGACAAGGACCGGCGGCGAGGGTTAGGGTTTGAGAGCAGTCATGTGCGAAAGGACGGACGGGCAGTGGGGGGAGCTAGGTCTGAAACGGCGGAGGATCTCCTCTGCAAAGACGCATGGTGGGATGGGTAGGACCTTACCTCGCGCAGCAGACGGATGTTGCCGACGCCTGCTCCTTGGGATGTTGCCGACGCATGGAGGTAGGAGAGCGGGACAGGGGCACGGATGCCGATCTGGGGGATGGGGGCATGATATTGCGTGGGGGAGGGCGAGCTTGCTGCGGGGGACAGCGAGATTGCCGTGGGGGAGGAGATTGTCGCGGGAACGCCGAGATTGCCGGGGGAGGGCACGACGAGCGGGGTGCGGGGCGGGGTGCCCCACAACAGAACGTGCGCCACTGGCTGGCTGTGAACGCCTACAATAGTTACTTATGTAGTAGTAGAGATTAGAGAAGTAAAACTAGCATTTTCAGACGGCACACAAATTATTTGAGGGGTCGACGGCAGGTTTTCATTGTTGGTGGGCACCATATGTGCATTGTGACAACAACACAATAACGTAAAATTAAAATACAAACCTCCTACACTCAACAATTGCATCTAAGGCTATAGACACAATCTGAAAAAAGTATCACATGTATAAAAATCTAGAGACATTAATGTATGGATTTTTTAAATTCTGGCGCAAAGCATAAGTACCAAATATATGGTCAGTGTGGCTACAACACAATAACATAACATTAAAACATAAACCACCTACAGATGGGAATCACATAAAAAACGATAACTCTCGTCAACCATCTTGGACACTGTTGATTCCTTGAACATCTTTTGCCCATGCTAATTGGGATGCATTTACATCTACAAATGCCTGGCCAAAATAGAGCACGACTAATATGCAAGCGGATACTAGGTGTAAGCAGACTTTTTAGCCCGTTAGATCTGTATCCAACGATATGTCATATTTAGCACTTAAACTCTTCCACCACCACCTGATATAGTTTTATAAAAAAACCCCTAATAAACCACAATTTTATTTACTGTTGGATACAGATCTAACGGGCTAAAAAGTCTGCTTACACGCTTGCACCTAGTACCCGCTTGCATATTAGGGTCTGTTTGGTTGGGCTGTGGCTGCGGAAAAAGTTGTTGTGGGCTGTGAGCTGTGGAAAAAGTTGCTGTAGGCTGTGAGCTGTTAAAAAGCTAAAAACCATTTGGTGGAAACCATTAAAAGTCATTAAAAGTTCTTCGATATATGTTTTTACAGTTCCATCCAAAAGCCACTAAAAGCAGGTCCAGAGGTGCTTTCAGTTTTGCACTGCGAGAAAATCGGCTTTTAGAAAAAGCTGCTTCCTAGATCCAGCCCTTTAGTTGGCTTTTGGCTTTTAGAGGGCAAAAGCCAAAACCAAAAGCCAAACCAAACACACCCTTAGTCGTTGTCGCCAAAGTAATCAACAAACCTCATGAATTGAATATCATGTTGATTCTCGTACGATGACTGCACACAACAAATAATCAGAATGTGCATACAACATAAAGTGATTAAGTTCCCTAAGATCTCATCTTTACATCCTATGATTCGATGACTGCTGCTACATCGTACCAGGGGTACGACGGCGCACGACCTAGCGGACGACACCAGACACCATAGGGGCAACGAGGCCCAGAAGCAGGAGGCCAATCTCCATCCCGGTAAAATACTAGTTCTCATTGTAAAGTCTACGAGCTATAAAAGGGCAAGACCACCGCCATCTTCATAGACATCAAATCCATCCACAACTGCTCATAATTACCCAACTGTAACACACTCTAAGCAATACATGATCAGCATTACACTGGACTAAGGCTCTGGCCTGAACCAGTATAGCACCCTGTCTCAGATCCACCTTCGAGCTCCCTGCAACTCACCATTTAGAGTGGGTCCACGCTAGCACTCTGCCGAATACAAATCTTATTGTCCTCCGGTTTCCGAAACCACGACACTATATTTTAACTTATTATAAACTAACTCTTTTATTTTAGCCATATATAAAAACAACTACAAAACAAATTTTCTTTGTGTTGGGGGATGGGCCCTTCTAACCCTCTGTCTACACAACTGAAGATGGTTAAACAAAGCAGGGCATCTCATTTTAGTCTCTTTAGTCTTCTCCTCTATGCCTACCTATCATCATATAGTGTTTTCCTTGACGGTGTGGGCATGAAATAAAATTGATAAAATCGTGATATCGTTTCTCTTGAAGGGGAAACAGAATGCAAATGGTGGACTTGCCTAGCAGAGGCGTAGCTAGGAGTATGGGGGTGTCCACTGTATACACAATATATGTATATATAAGTATATTTATAAAAGGAATAAATACCTAAAAATATTAACATAGGAAGGATGTTGTGCTAACAGTGTTGTAGCTTGTGCTTCTGTTGGGCACCAAATTGAGGTGCGGACAGTCCGGCCCTGAGGCCGGACGGTCCGCGGTCCGGACGGTCCGCGCACGCGCAGAACAGATTAGGGTTCCGAGTTTTTCGCTGCGTTTGTTGGCGAAAATCGCGGGATTTGCTCGGAGTTTTGGTGGTAAAGGGTCCAGCCCCCCTCCTCTATAAATAGAGAGGTCTACGGCCGATTTGTAATCATCAACAATCGAATCAATACAACTTATATTTCGCATTTTATCCTAGGAGTAGTTCTAGTTTAGCCCTAGTTTAGCCTTCCAATCCCCAAATTCTCCGTCTCTCTTCGACTCTACGTCGATTAGAGGAGTCTAGGTCGGTCTACCCGAGCCTAGACACCACCTAGGATCTCTCCTCCCCGACGGGGTCCCTTCCGGGAGAGAGATCCAGACGCCGTCGACGATCTTCCGCCGCCCCTGCGTACGCGCGGACCGTCCGGCCCTAGGGCGCGGACCGTCCGGCCATCAGACAGGGAACCCGAGCTCCTGCACCAGGTCGCGGACCGTCCAGCCCTATGCCGCGGACCGTCCGCGCCTGATCAGAGAGCACCACCGCCTCACGCCAGGTCGCGGACCGTCCGACCCTGTGCCACGGACCGTCCGCGTCTGACCAGAGAGCACCGCCGCTGGTTCTTTTGAAGTGATTGGCGCCTCCAAAAAGGCGTCAACATACTTTTTGGCGACTCTGCTGGGGACAACAAATATAGACGCATCAAATCGGCCCTCAATGGCCGGTTCAAGAGATAGCTCTGATATTTCTCCAAGCAACATCATAGAGCCGACTTGGGAGACCTTGCCGGCTGACGAACAGCTCCAGTTTGAGGAGCACAAGGAGCGTATGATCCAGGAGGCAAAAGCAAAATTCTTGGCCAACTTCAAAGTGGACAGGAACAACAAGGTCGTCCGACATCGGGCAACGGATCCGGCTTCGCTCCAACCCACACCAGATATCCCCAATGTAAGTAATACCAACGAGCTACAATCTCTTAGAAATTATGTAGAAGAGCAACGTGAACAAATGCAGAACATCATAGGGGGTATGCAAAGCGATTTTAAGAGACTAGTACGTGCATTTGATAAATCTAATATCGCAAATTTTCCTTCGCACGAGGTTGAGTTAGGGGGTAACACGCGTAATACATCGGCTACAGGTTGTCACGATTAGTCACAACCCCTTTATGGGATGCCAATGGACACATACCCTGAGCAACCGCAAATCGGCAGCAAATCAGCCGATCTGCACATGCCCGGACCGTCCGCACGTGAGCGCGGACCGTCCGGGCCAGCAACAGTCGGGCCTATTTTTAATGAGTTACCTAGATATGCACCCGAGCCACCACACACGGCACAGAATCTAAACTACCCAGTCGGACCGTCCGCATACAACGACGGACGGTCCGCATATAATCACGGACGATCCGGGCCAATGTCCGGACAGTCCGCGCATGACCTTTTTGAGGAGGAATGTTACCTGAATCCTCACCCGTCCCAGCAACATTTCCCATCGTGCTATGCAATGCATCAACCCATTAATTCGAGATCTAGAGCCCAGGAAAACTTTTTGGCCCCACCTAGAAGGCCGGAAAGGAACGATCAAACATATGAACCATATAGGGCAAGTGGCAATGCACCACATAGCTCAAACCAATGGGAGGAAAGACAACATGCTAATATCCAGCCAACCCCACCTATGTTTGACCAAAGAGCCGGTGGTCTCGCACCGGCTGCCATTGATATAGTGAGGGAAGAAATAGCCGGGGCGTTCCGAGATAAGCTCGGAGTAAGCATGGTCCTTGGGGGGCAATCATATCGGAAACCTTATGACAGCCGATTTGATCACCACCCGTACCCACAGGGAACTAGAATACCCGAATTCGCAAAATTTTCGGGTGATCAAGGGAAAAACACGTGCGAACATATAGGCCAGTTCTTAGCACAATTGGGAGAATTGGCTGACACAGAGGCATTTCGCGTGCGTTTATTTTCATTATCTCTAACAGGAACCGCGTTTGCATGGTATGCCACTTTACCTCCTAATTTCATTTCATCATGGGAGGATCTAGAACAAAAATTTCATGATCATTTTTCTCTGGTGACTATGAGTTGGATTTGGTAGATTTAGTGTCATTGCGACACACAAAAGATGAATCGGTTAATGATTACATCCGGAGATTCCGAGATACAAGAAACCGATGCTTTCAAATTCATTTAGCAGAAAAACAGCTAGTAGGATTAGCCTTTAATGGTCTATGATATTATTTAAAAGAAAGATTAGAAGGCATCCAATTTTTTACACTAGCACAGTTACACCAGAGAGCTTTGGCTTGCGAGAGCCGGAGCAAAGAAACTGCTAAAACAATGCGTCACAACGTACATATAGTAGAATGCGACCAAAGTAGCTCAGATGACGAATCAACAGAAGTGTATGCTGCTGAAATGGTTTGGCCAAAACAGGTCAAATCTTCGGCTTGTTCCTCCTTACAGCCGGTTCAAAAGAAACGGCAAGAGGAGGTTAAGTTTACGTTTAATGTTGGTAAGTGTGATAAAATATTTGACGAATTACTCAAAATGGCAATATTAAAATAAATCATACTGTTCCATCCGCCGACGAGCTAAAACGTCGTGCGTACTGCAAGTGGCATAACTCATTTTCTCATGCTGAGAGCACCTAGAGGGGGGTGAATAGGTGATCCTGTGAAACTTGAAACTTAAGCCACAAAAACTTGGTTAAGCGTTAGTACAATAATGCCAAGTGGCTAGAGAGGAGTCTCAACAAAACACAATAACCACAAGGATATCAATCACAGAGATGGCACGGTGGTTATCCCGTGGTTCGGCCAAGACCAACGCTTGCCTACTCCACGTTGTGGCGTCCCAACGGACGAGGGTTGCAATCAACCCCTCTCAAGCGGTCCAAAGACCCACTTGAATACCACGGTGTTTTGCTTTGCTTTTCTTAATCCCGTTCGCGAGGAATCTCCACAACTTGGAGCCTCTCGCCCTTACACTTGAAGTTCACAAAGAAGCACAGAGTAAGGGAGGGATGAGCAACGCACATAAGACACAAAATCAGAATGTCAACACACACACAAATCGCAACAAGAGCTCGCAACACAACCCGACGAGTTCACAACTCAACAAGAGCTCTAGATGCTATCACGAAGAAACAAATGCGTGGAATCGAAGTCTTGGTGCTTAGGAATGCTTTGAGTATGCTTGGTGTAGTCCTCCATGCGCCTAGGGGTCCCTTTTATAGCCCCAAGGCAGCTAGGAGCCGTTGAGAGCATTCTAGGAAGGCTGATCTTGCCTTCTGTCGCCTGGCGCACCGGACAGTCCGGTGCACCACCGGACACTGTCCGGTGCGGATTTCTTTCCTTCTATGGCGCAGTCGACCGTTGCAGATTGAGAGCCGTTGGCGCACCGGACACTGTCCGGTGCACACCGGACAGTCCGGTGCCCCAATGTGACCGTTGGCTCGGCCACGCGTCACGCGCGGAATCCTCGGCTGACCGTTGCCCTGGCTGATCGTTGGCTCACCGGACAGTCTGGTGCACTACCGGACAGTCCGGTGAATTTTAGCCGTACGCCGTTAATCATCTCCCGAGAGCGACGAGTTCGCCTATGAACGGCTCACCGAACAGTCCGGTGCACCACCGGACAGTCCGGTGAATTATAGCCGTACACCGTCGTCGAACTCCCGAGAGTAGCAAGTTCGCCAGAGCCAGTCTGGCGCACCGGACACTGTCCGGTGCACCACCGGACAGTCCGGTGCACCCAGACCGAGCAGACTTTGGCTGAACAAAGCCATCTATTCTCTAACTTGATTTTTCCTGTTTCCAGCACTTAGACACAATACATTAGTTCATAAAACAATGTGCTAAGTCTAGAAACATACCTTTTGACATGATTTGCACTTTGTCCACCACTTTGCATAGATTAACACAAAAGCACTTGTATTGGCAATCAATCACCAAAATACTTAGAAATGGCCCAAGGGCACATTTCCCTTTCAATCTCCCCCTTTTTGGTGATTTATGCCAACACAACATAAGGCAACTAGAACAAGTGCAATATCAATGCAAATGAAAACTCAAAATTGTTTTGATTCAATTTTGGCATATATGGATCACTCTTTGCCACCACTTGGTTTGTTTTTGCAAATCAAACTCAATTTCCTATCTCTAAGTCAAATTCACTTGTAGAGACATAAAGAGATATATCCCAAAAGAAATTGATCAAGGATTTCAAAAACTCCCCCTTTTTCCCATAATCAACACTTCTCCCCACAAGAGGCCAACTTTTGACAAAAGAGACAATAAAAGAGTTTTGACAAACCAAAAGCTCTATTCTACTATTTTCAAAATTTCTCAAGTGGTAGTTGATCCATTTATTGCTTTGGCCTTTATTTTCTCCCCCTTTGGCATCAAGCACCAAAACGGGATCAATCTTGGCCCTTGAACCCCATTGCCTCACCAAAATCTTCAAATAAGAATACAAAGGCAATAAGAGTACATGAGATGAACTTGGAATAAGTTACCCTCTCATCGGAGTGCAGTGGAAGTCTTTCATGGTCCAAGTCCAACTTTTCCCTTTCAAACCTCCTTTGAGACTAAAACAAGCAAACACAAGCACACGGTTAGTCTCAAAGGGTCAAGTTGTAGCACAACTCCCCCTAAATATGTGCATCACTTGCAAAAAGGACTTGTGAGGTCCAGGGAGTGTTTGTACAACTTGAGCACCACAAGTAAGCAACAAAATGCAGAAGGAACATGATCAAAGGCATAAACATATGTATGCTATAAATCAATCCAAGTTTCGCGAATCTAGGACAATTAGCTCACTACGCAGCCTGCAAAAGGTCTTCTCATCTAAAGCTTAGTGAAGATATCGGCTAGCTGGTTCTCGGTGCTAACATAAAACACTTCGATATCTCCCTTTTGCTGGTGGTCTCTCAAAAAGTGATGTCGGATGTCAATGTGCTTTGTGCGGCCGTGCTCAACAGGATTTTCCGCTATTCGGATAGCACTCTCATTATCACATAGGAGTGGGACTTTGCTCAGATTGTAGCCAAAGTCCCGGAGGGTTTGCCTCATCCAAAGTAGTTGCGTGCAACACTGTCCTGCGGCAACGTACTCGGCCTCAGCGGTGGATAGGGCAATGGAAGTTTGTTTCTTAGAGTTCCACGACACCAGGGACCTTCCTAAGAATTGGCACGTCCCCGATGTACTCTTCCTATCGACCTTACATCCAGCATAGTCGGAGTCTGAGTATCCAATCAAGTCAAAGTTAGACCCCTTTGGATACCAGATCCCGAAGCAAGGCGTAGCGACTAAATATCTAAGAATTCGCTTCACGGCCACCAAGTGACACTCCCTTGGATCGGATTGAAATCTAGCACACATGCATACGCTAAGCATAATATCCGGTCTACTAGCACATAAATAAAGCAAAGAACCTATCATTGACCGGTATGCCTTTTGATCAACGGACTTACCTCCTTTGTTAAGGTCGGTGTGTCCGTCAGTTCCCATCGGCGTCTTTGCGGGCTTAGCGTCCTTCATCCCAAACCGCTTTAGCAAGTCTTGCGTGTACTTCGTTTGGGAGATGAAGGTGCCATCCTTGAGTTGCTTCACTTGGAACCCAAGGAAGTAGTTCAACTCGCCCATCATTGACATCTCGAATTTCTGCGTCATCACCCTGCTAAACTCTTCACAAGACTTTTGGTTAGTAGAACCAAATATTATGTCATCGACATAAATTTGGCACACAAAAAGATCGTCATCGCAAGTCTTAGTGAAAAGAGTTGGATCGGCTTTCCCAACCTTGAAAGCATTAGCGATTAGAAAGTCTCTAAGGCATTCATACCATGCTCTTGGGGCTTGCTTAAGTCCATAGAGCACCTTAGAGAGCTTACACACGTGGTCGGGGTACCGTTCATCCTCGAAGCCAGGGGGTTGCTCCACGTACACCTCCTCCTTGATCGGCCCGTTGAGGAAAGCGCTCTTCACATCCATTTGGAACAACCTGAAAGAATGGTGAGCGGCATATGCTAGCAAGATACGAATAGACTCTAGCCTAGCCACAGGAGCAAAAGTCTCCTCAAAGTCCAAACCTGCGACTTGGGCATAACCTTTTGCCACAAGTCGAGCCTTGTTCCTCGTCACCACCCCGTGCTCGTCCTGTTTGTTGTGGAACACCCACTTGGTTCCCACAACATTTTGCTTTGGACGAGACACCAGTGTCCAAACTTCATTACGCTTGAAGTTGTTGAGCTCCTCCTGCATGGCCAACACCCAGTCCGGATCTAGCAAGGCCTCTTCTACCCTGAAAGGCTCAATAGAAGAGACAAAGGAGTAATGCTCACAAAAATTAACTAATCTAGAACGAGTAGTTACTCCCTTGCTAATATCACCCAATATTTGGTCGACGGGATGATTCCTTTGAATCGTCGCTCGAACTTGGGTTGGAGGTGCCGGTTGTGCTTCTTCCTCCATCACATGATCATCTTGTGCTCCCCTTGATCACACGCCTCTTCTTGATGAACCTGTTCATCGTCTTGAGTTGGGGGATGCACCATCGTTGAGGAAGAAGGTTGATCTTGCTCCAATTGTTCTTGTGGTCGCACATCGCCAATTGCCATGGTGCACATAGCGGCCGTTGGAACGTCTTCTTCATCTACATCATCAAGATCAACAACTTGCTCTCTTGGAGAGCCATTAGTCTCATCAAATACAATGTTGCTAGAAACTTCAATCAAACCCGATGATTTGTTGAAGACCCTATACGCCTTTGTATTTGAGTCATAACCTAATAAAAACCCTTCTACAGCTTTGGGAGCAAATTTAGAAGTTCTACCTTTCTTCACAAGATTATAACACTTGCTCCCAAATACACGAAAATAAGATACATTGGGTTTGTTACCAGTTAGCAGCTCATACGAAGTCTTCTTGAGGAGGCGGTGAAGGTAGACCCGGTTGATGGCGTGACAAGCCGTGTTCACGGCTTCCGACCAAAACCGCTCGGGGGTCTTGAACTCTCCAAGCATCGTCCTCGCCATATCGATGAGCGTCCTGTTCTTCCTGTCTACCACACCATTTTGCTGTGGTGTGTAGGGAGCGGAGAACTCGTGCTTGATCCCCTCCTCCTCAAGAAACTCCTCCACTTGAATGTTCTTGAACTCGGACCCGTTGTCGCTCCTTATCTTCTTCACCTTGAGTTCAAACTCATTTTGAGCTCTCCTGAGGAAGCGCTTGAGGGTCCCTTGGGTTTCAGATTTATCCTGCAAAAAGAATACCCAAGTGAAGCGGGAAAAATCATCAACTATAACAAGACCATACTTACTTCCTCCTATACTTAGATAGGCGACGGGTCCGAAGAGGTCCATATGAAGCATCTCCAAGGGTCTTGATGTGGTCATCACATTTTTGGTGTGATGAGAGCCTCCCACCTGTTTGCCTGCTTGACAAGCTGCACAAGGTCTATCCTTTTCGAAATGCACGTTAGTTAGACCTATCACGTGTTCTCCCTTTAGAAGCTTGTGAAGGTTCTTCATCCCCACATGTGCTAAGCGGCGATGCCACAGCCAGCCCATGCAAGTCTTAGCAATTAAGCATGCATCTAGACCGGCCTCTTCTTTTGCAAAATCAACCAAATAAAGTTTGTCGTCTAGTACACCCTTAAAAGCTAGTGAACCATCACACCTTCTAAAGACAGACACATCTACATTTATGAATAGACAATTATATCCCATATTGCATAATTGACTAACAGATAACAAATTATATCCAAGAGACTCAACTAAAAACACATTAGATATAGAGTGCTTGGATGAAATAGCAATTTTACCTAACCCTTTTACCTTGCCTTGGTTCCCATCACCGAATATTATTGAATCTTGGGGATCCTTGTTCTTGACGTAGGAAGAGAACATCCTCTTTCCCCCCGTCATGTGGTTTGTGCATTCGCTATCGATAATCCAGCTTGAACCCCTGGATGCATAAACCTGCAAGGCAAATTTAGGCTTGGGTCTTAGGTACCCAACTCTTGTTGGGTCCTACAAGGTTAGTCACAATTGTCTTAGGGACCCAAATGCAAGTCTTGTCTCCCTTACATTTGGCCCCTAACTTCCTAGCGATTACCTTCTTATCCTTTCTACAAATAGCAAAGGAAGCATTGCAAGCATAATAAATTGTAGAAGGTTCATTCATTACTTTCCTAGGAGCATGAACAATATTCTTTCTAGGCACATGATGAATAACATTTCTCCTAGACATATTTCTACCATGCATATAGGAAGAACTAGAAGCAAACATGGCATGAGGATCAAAAGCATCATAAGCATTACAACTCCTATAAGCATTTCTAGATTGTCTCCTATCATGGTATATAAAAGCATGGTTCTTTTTAGCACTACTAGCCATAGGGGCCTTCCCTTTCTCCTTGGCGGAGATGGGAGCCTTATGACTTGTCAAGTTCTTGGCTTCCCTCTTGAAGCCAAGTCCATCCTTAATTGAGGGGTGTCTACCAATCGTGTAGGCATCCCTTGCAAATTTTAACTTATCAAATTCACTTTTGCTAGTCTTAAGTTGGGCATTAAGACTAGCTACTTCATCATTTAATTTAGAAATGCAATCTAGGTGTTCACTACAAGCATCAACATTAAAATCTTTACACCTAGTGCAAATTACAACATGTTCTACACAAGATGTTAATTTACTAGATTTTTCTAACTTAGCATTTAAATCATCATTTATGCTCTTTAAGCTAGAAATTGTCTCATGGCAAGTAGATAGTTCACAAGAAAGCATTTCATTTCGTTTAACTTCTAAAGCAAGTGAATTTTGTGCACTAACAAATTTGTCATGCTCTTCATATAAAAGGTCCTCTTGTTTCTCTAAAAGTCTATCCTTTTCATTCAAGGCATCAATCAATTCATTAATCTTATCTATTTTAGTTCTATCCAATCCCTTGAACAAACTAGAGTAATCTATTTCTTCATCACTAGACTCATCATCACTAGAAGAATCATAAGTAGTACTGTCTCGAGTACATACCTGCTTCTCCTTCGCCATGAGGCATGTGTGACGCTCGTTGGGGAAGAGGGATGACTTGTTGAAGGCGGTGGCGGCGAGTCCTTCATTGTCGGAGTCGGAGGAGGAGCAATCCGAATCCCACTCCTTCCCGATATGTGCCTCGCCCTTGGCCTTCTTGTAATTCTTCTTCTTTTCCCTCTTGCTCCCTTGTTCCTGGTCACTATCATTATCGGGACAGTTAGCAATAAAATGACCAATCTTACCACATTTGAAGCATGAGCGCTTCCCCTTTGTCTTGGTCTTGCTTGGCTGTCCCTTGCGACCCTTTAGCGCCGTCTTGAAGCGCTTGATGATGAGGGCCATCTCTTCATCATTGAGCCCGGCCGCCTCAACTTGCGCCACCTTGCTAGGTAGCGCCTCCTTGCTCCTTGTTGCCTTGAGAGCAATGGGTTGAGGCTCATGGATTGGACCGTTCAACGCGTCGTCCACGTATCTCGCCTCCTTGATCATCATTCGCCCACTTACGAACTTCCCAAGACTTCTTCGGGCGACATCTTGGTGTACCTAGGATTTTCACGAATATTGTTCACCAAATGTGGATCAAGTACAGTAAAGGACCTTAGCATCAGGCGAACGACGTCGTGGTCTGTGCATCGCGTGCTTCCGTAGCTCCTTATTTTGTTGATAAGGGTCTTGAGTCGGTTGTATGTTTGGGTTGGCTCCTCTCCCCTTATCATTGCGAATCTTCCAAGCTCGCCCTCCACTAACTCCATCTTGGTGAGCAAGGTGACGTCGTTCCTCTCATGAGAGATCTTGAGGGTGTCCCAGATCTGCTTGGCATTGTCCAAGCCGCTCACCTTATGGTACTCGTCCCTACACAAAGAGGCTAACAACACAGTAGTAGCTTGTGCATTTTTATGAATCTGTTCATTAATAAATATAGGACTATCCGAGCTATCAAATTTCATTCCATTCTCGACAATCTCCCAAATGCTTGGATGGAGAGAGAACAAGTGACTACACATTTTGTGACTCCAAAATCCGTAGTCCTCCCCATCAAAGTGTGGAGGTTTGCCAAGAGGGATGGAAAGCAAATGAGCATTTGAACTCTGAGGGATACGAGAATAATCGAAAGAAAAATTCGAATTAACCGTCTTTAGTTTCTCGTAGTCGTAGTCATCCTTTTGGGAAGAAGTGGACTCATCGCTGTCGTCGTAGTAGACGATCTCCTTGATGTGTCTCGTCTTCTTCTTCCCATCTTTGCATTTGTGGCCCGAGCCCGAGTCGGTAGGCTTGTCATCCTTCGGCTCGTTGACGAAGGACTCCTTCTCCTTATCGTTGATCACGATTCCCTTCCCCTTAGGATCCATCTCTTCGGGCGATTGGTCCCTTTGTGAAGAGAACGACTCTGATACCAATTGAGAGCACCTAGAGGGGGGTGAATAGGTGATCCTGTGAAACTTGAAACTTAAGCCACAAAAACTTGGTTAAGCGTTAGTACAATAATGCCAAGTGGCTAGAGAGGAGTCTCAACAAAACACAATAACCACAAGGATATCAATCACAGAGATGGCACGGTGGTTATCCCGTGGTTCGGCCAAGACCAACGCTTGCCTACTCCACGTTGTGGCGTCCCAACGGACGAGGGTTGCAATCAACCCCTCTCAAGCGGTCCAAAGACCCACTTGAATACCACGGTGTTTTGCTTTGCTTTTCTTAATCCCGTTCGCGAGGAATCTCCACAACTTGGAGCCTCTCGCCCTTACACTTGAAGTTCACAAAGAAGCACGGAGTAAGGGAGGGATGAGCAACGCACATAAGACACAAAATCAGAATGTCAACACGCACACAAATCGCAACAAGAGCTCGCAACACAACCCGACGAGTTCACAACTCAACAAGAGCTCTAGATGCTATCACGAAGAAACAAATGCGTGGAATCGAAGTCTTGGTGCTTAGGAATGCTTTGAGTATGCTTGGTGTAGTCCTCCATGCGCCTAGGGGTCCCTTTTATAGCCCCAAGGCAGCTAGGAGCCGTTGAGAGCATTCCAGGAAGGCTGATCTTGCCTTCTGTCGCCTGGCGCACCGGACAGTCCGGTGCACCACCGGACACTGCCCGGTGCGGATTTCTTTCCTTCTATGGCGCAGTCGACCGTTGCAGATTGAGAGCCGTTGGCGCACCGGACACTGTCCGGTGCACACCGGACAGTCCGGTGCCCCAATGTGACCATTGGCTCGGCCACGCGTCACGCGCGGAATCCTCGACCGACCGTTGCCCCGGCTGATCGTTGGCTCACCGGACAGTCCGATGCACTACCGGACAGTCCGGTGAATTTTAGTCGTACGCCGTTAATCATCTCCCGAGAGTGACGAGTTCGCTTGTGAACGGCTCACCGGACAGTCCGGTGCACCACCGGACAGTCCGGTGAATTATAGTCGTACACCACCGTCGAACTCCCGAGAGTAGCAAGTTCGCCAGAGCCAGTCTGGCGCACCGGACACTGTCCGGTGCACCACCGGACAGTCCGGTGCACCCAGACCGAGCAGACTTTGGCTGAACAAAGCCATCTCTTCTCTAACTTGATTTTTCCTGTTTCCAGCACTTAGACACAATACATTAGTCCATAAAACAATGTGCTAAGTCTAGAAACATACCTTTTGACAAGATTTGCACTTTGTCCACCACTTTGCATAGATTAACACAAAAGCACTTGTATTGGCAATCAATCACCAAAATACTTAGAAATGGCCCAAGGGCACATTTCCCTTTCACATGCCACTAATGATTGTAATGTATTTCGGCGACAGATTCAATCGGCCATTAACAAAGGACGATTGAAATTTCAGGAAATGCAGGTGGATACAGAGCCCTTTCCGATGAACATGATCGACTTCGAGGGCAAGAAAGTCCTGGTTCGGCCAAATACAGCCAATAAAGGCAAAGGCAAAGAAACAATCATCGACAATGCTAAAAAGGCCGATGGGGATTGTAAAGTTTTTTGCAGGAAAGTGGTGGCCGAGAAGACTCCCGATGGAGGAGAGACCCTGAAGGTGACCATCACAGCCTCTAGCACTGGGGGGCAAGCGCAGACAGGGAGATAGTTGTGGGAACCTGTGCTACGCATCGCGGACAGTCCGCCATCCAGACGCGGATGGTCCGACGCTTCTCCGGACGGTCTGGAGGACTCCAGCGGACTGTCCGGCCATGCTTAGGACTCGCAGCGACCACGTACCTTCAAACCACGACGACCAGAGATAGGTATGTGGAAAACAAATACATTTAAAGCAGCTGGTCGGCTGATCAAGCCTGGCCCGACTTTTGATCAATTGTTGTCTAAATACATGAAAAAGAAGGCCGGCCCCAGTGACCGGCCAGCAAAGCGACCCCGCTCACCCATTCATGAGCAACGTCAGGTCAGGCCGATTGGATCACCCCACCAATCGGAAGAAATGAAAGGTCATACTGTACAATTGAGACCTAACATACCGACATGGACACCTCCACCCCCTTATCCGTCTATGCCATATCCATACACATACCTACCTCCACCATATGTCCCAAATCAAATGTGGGGCATGCCACCATATCCATTTGGGATGCAACATTACCCCGCCTGGGGGGCACCCCAAACATCTGTTTTTGACAGGTTGGCGCCACCAGTACAAGACCGATTGAGCACCGCTCAATCCGGCCAGCAGACATAGACCCAACAAGATTGCCGGACTACTCGGCCTCCAAGGCCGACCAATCCGGCAGGGGGGCATATGCATGTGGCAGTTGAAAGAACGACAAAAAAGGACATTATCAAAATAGGTACAGCAGATGTCGTTATACAAAAAGAAAGTGAAGGGCCGATGATTTTTGGTGAATCGGCCAATACAACCAAAAAAGAAGATATGGCTACCATCAAAACAGCCGATCCAAAATACTCCATGCCTCGATGGTGCCCAACGGGATTGACACGGTCCCAAAAGAGAAAATTACAGCGCCTAAGAGCAAAGGAGAGCCAGGAGAAAGAGGCGGAAAAGATATTCAATGACACACATCCGCAGTACCCGCCACCGCAAAAGAAATGGAGACCAAACGCCGTTGAGGAAAAACAAACGGCCACAAAAATAGAAAATCAAACAATACTTGTGCAGCACCCTGCAGGTATGGCAGATAGCCCGGCCAGCAAGGCTGGACAATCTGCACCAGGCGCGGACCGTCCGGCCTCTGCGCGCGGACCGTCCGTCCTTCACCAGGAGACCTCTGGACAACCTGCACCAGGCGCGGACCGTTCGGCCCCCGCGCGCGGACCGTCCGCCATTCACCAGGAAGCCTCCAATGACACGCCAACATCAATGGAAGAGGACGACCTACTAGGAGAAGACTTGGTCGACTACGAGGCTTCTCCAGAACGCCCAGGTATGGATGTGAATGTTATTACGTTTTCCGCCGATTGTACTATTATCGGCGACGATGAACCTGTTGTTGCCCAGTTTGATTTTGGTCCTAAAGAAGCCGCCTTTACTAAACCAAAGGAATCGGTAAATCATTTAAAGCCACTCTTCGTGCGCGGCCACATTGATGGGATACCGATTGCTAAGATGTTGGTAGATGGAGGAGCGGCTGTAAATCTAATGCCTTATTCATTGTACAGAAAATTAGGTAAACAAGATGACGAACTTGTCAAAACCAACATGACCCTCAGCGGTGTTGGAACTGATAGTTCGATCAAAGCCAGGGGAGTCACGTCCGTTGAATTAACCATCGGGACTAAGACCCTTGCTGCTGCATTCTTCATCGTTGATGTAGAAGGAAATTACAGTTTAATCCTAGGCAGAGATTGGATTCACGCCAATCAATGTTACCTTCTACATTACATCAAATGCTAATACAATGGGTAGGCGATGACATAGAACAAGTACATGCTGATGTATCGGCCTGCATCGCTGTGGCTGATGCCCCTGTACTCTGGACTTATGAGACTGCTACATGTCTCACAGGAGTAGATTTTTCTGATTATCAATTCATAAGTATAGATAAGAAAGGTTTCATTCCTGTAATGCTAGAGCCGATGGAGAATCGGCTAAATCCTAAATAAAGTTTAAATGATGAATACACACAAAGTTCATGAGTCTCTGGTCACGGACAGTTCGGCTTCCAAGGCCGGATGGTCTGGTCTTTCACAAAAGGGTTCGGACTTTAAGACCGAACATATATCACAGCAAAAGGACAGTATTACGGATGATCCGGTCCCCGAGACCGGAAAGTCCGCCGTCACACAAAGATCATCTAATTCCTCTGTGGGGAACATGATAGAGGAATTTAGAGATCTTGATAAACTAGGACAGGGGTTTACATCGGCCGATCCTTTGGAGGAGATTGACATAGGAGATGGTAAAACTCCAAGGCCGACTTTTGTAAACAAGACCCTGGAGACCGATCCTAGAGATGAGATGATCGGTCTATTGAAGGAATATTCAGATTGCTTTGCTTGGAATTACACTGAGATGCCTGGATTAAGCCGAGAGATCGTAGAGCATCGACTGCCTATTAAATCTGGTTTCAGACCTTTCAAGCAAAGAGCTAGAACATTTCGTCCAGATCTTCTCCCACGCATCAAGGACGAAATCCACCGGCTGCTAGAAGCTGATTTTATCAGACCTTGCAGATACGCAGAGTGGGTCTCCAATATTGTGCCGGTGGAGAAGAAGGAGTCAGGTAAGCTTAGAGTATGCATTGATTTTCGCAATTTAAATAGAGCAACTCCTAAAGACGAATATCCCATGCCCATAGCCGACATATTAATCAATAATGCATCAGGAAATAGAATTATTAGCTTCCTTGATGGTAATGCCGGATATAATCAAGATTTTCATGGCCGAAGAAGATGCGTCTAAAACGGCCTTTATATGTCCAGGCTTCATTGGTTTATTTGAGTGGGTTGTCATGACATTTGGTCTGAAAAATGCTGGTGCTACTTATTAGAGGGCTATGAATTTGATCTTCCATGAATTGTTAGGAAACACTGTGGAAGTTTACATTGATGATATTGTAGTCAAATCGGCTGAGTTCAGTTCTCATATAGCTGATTTGCGCAAAGCCTTTGATAAAATGCGTCGGTATGGTTTGAAAATGAACCCACGTAAATGTGCTTTTGGAGTGTCGGCTGGTAAGTTTTTAGGATTTGTCATACATGAACGTGGTATAGAGATAGACTCTGACCGAATTAAGTCTATTCGGAATGTGGGACCTCCGACCTGTAAGGTCGAGGTACAAAAGTTTCTCGGCAAGGTGAATTATTTACGAAGGTTTATTTCTAACTAGCCGAGAAGATTGATGCGTTCACCCCTATTCTTCGGCTTAAGAATGATGTCGAATTCGCTTGGGAGGCAGAACAGCAAGAAGCATTTGATCTCATCAAAAAATACTTATCTTCGGCTCCCGTATTAAAAGCACCACGAGCAGGAGTACCATTCCGATTATACATTGCAGCTGAAGATAAGGTCATTGGGGCTGTTCTGACACAAGAAACTGAGGGGAAGGAGCATGTGGTGACATATCTAAGCCGAAGGTTGGTGGATGCTAAAACAAGGTACACTTTTATTGAGAAGTTATGCTTATGCTTGTTTTATGCATGCACCAAATGTAGATGTTATTTACTGTCTAGTTATTGCACCATTTCTGGTCAAGCCGATGTGATCAAATACATGTTGCATAACCCAATTATGAGTGGTAGAATTGGTAAGTGGGCTTATGCACTCATAGAATATGACTTGGCCTATGAACCATTAAAATCTATGAAAGGCCAAGTCGTAGCGGATTTCATTGTAGAACATCGGATTAATGATATTCATGAAATAGACATGGCATACCTCACTATTACTCCTTGGACCTTATATTTTGATGGATCGGTTTGCAATGAAGGGCAAGGAATTGGCATCGTACTTGTTTCACCAAGTAATGTCTCCTTCGACTTCTCTAGCCGATTGAAAACTTATTGCACTAATAATCAAGCTGAATATAAGGCTCTCCTATTCGGTTTAGAACTTTTAAATGGTATGGGAGTAAAACATGTGAAGGTATTTGGTGATTCTCAGCTGGTTGTCCAACAAGTGTTAGAAGAATATCAATGTTTTGATGGTACTCTAAATAGTTACCTTGAGAAATGTTGGAGCATAATCCATTCTTTTGACGAATTCAGTATTCGGCATATCTCTAGAGTTGAGAATCATAGAGCTAACGATTTGGCACAAGATACATCAGGTTACCGGATAAAGAGAGGGAAATTTCACAAAACTGAAAATCTGATAACCAGTGTAGAGCCAAATTCCCAGGTCGCGGACCGTCCGCGTGATGACGCCGGACCGTCCAGGGTTACCAGAAATGTCCTCTTAATTGATTCGGCTGACAATGAAGTCGATGCAAGTGATTGGAGGACACCTATACTTAATTATTTACGAAATCCCAATATCAGGACAGATAAGAACATTCGGCGAACAGCTTTCAAGTATGTCTTGATGAGTGATGAACTCTACCGCCGAACAGTCAACGATGTCCTGCTTAAGTGCTTGGGCCCAGATGATGCTATATTGGCCATGGCCGAAGTACATGAAGGAATTTGTGGTACCCACCAATCGGCTCCAAAGATGAAATGGCTGTTCCGAAGGTCTGGTTTTTATTGGCCTAACATGATAGCTGATTGTTTCAAGTACTACAAGGGTTGCCAGGTGTGTCAAAAATTCGGCGACCTACAGTTGGTCCCTGCAGCCGAATTGCATCCTATCATCAATCCTTGGCCTTTCAGAGGATGGGGATTAGACTTTATTGGAGAAATTCATCCTTCATCATCGAAAGGGCATCGGTTCGTGTTAGTTGCCACTGACTACTTTACCAAATGGACTGAAGTCGTTGCTCTGAAGAACATGACACACAAGGAGGTAATTGAGTTCATAACTGAGCATATTATTCATAGATTCGGCATTCCCCAGACCTTGACTACAGATCAAGAGACTTCTTTTATGTCAAAGGAGGTACGTGAATTTGCTGAATTATATAGAATTAAGTTGCTTAATTCATCTCCATACTATGCTCAGGCCAATGGACAGGCCGAGTCTAGTAATAGGACATTGATCAACTTGATAAAAAAGAAGATATCTGATAATCCTAAGCATTGGCATAAGATTTTGTCCGAAGCTTTATGGGCTCATAGAATATCTAAACATAGTGCTACTAAAGTGTCTCCTTTTGAGCTTGTCTATGGGCAGGAAGCAGTGTTGCCTGTGGAAATAAGTTTGAATGCTGTCAGGTTCGCCAGACAAAATGATCTAACCGTCATGGATTATTATAATTAAATGATGGATAATATTGATGAGGTGACCGACAAGAGGGTGATAGCTTTGGGAGCAATAGAAAAGGACAAGATCAAAGTAGCCAGGGCCTACAACAAGAAGGTCAAAGCAAAATCATTTCAAGTAGGGGACCTGGTGTGGAAGACCATCCTGCCTCTAAGGAGTAAAGACCGAAAGTTTGGTAAATGGTCGCCAAGCTGGGAGGGTCCATATAAAGTAAAACAGGTAATGTCTGGTAACGCCTATTTATTGCAAACATTACAAGGCAAAGATTTACCCAAAGCCTTGAATGAACGTTTCCTTAAGCAGTACCATCCTAGTATGTGGCAAGATGCCTAAGAGAACCGATGTAATCACATCGAGTTATTTGCTTTTGGTTTGCTCAGCTCCACCAAAGGGCAGGGGGGCATATGTTGGGCACCAAATTGAGGTGCGGACAGTCCGGCCCTGAGGCCGGACGGTCCGCGCCTGTGGGCCGGACGGTCCGCGCACGCGCCGAACAGATTAGGGTTCCGAGTTTTTCGCTGCGTTTGTTGGCGAAAATCGCGGGATTTGCTCGGAGTTTTGGTGGTAAAGGGTCCAGCCCCCCTCCTCTATAAATAGAGAGGTCTACGGCTGATTTGTAATCATCAACAATCGAATCAATACAACTTATATTTCGCATTTTATCCTAGGAGTAGTTCTAGTTTAGCCTTCCAATCCCCAAATTCTCCGTCTCTCTTCGACTCTACGTCGATTAGAGGAGTTTAGGTCGGTCTACCCGAGCCTAGACACCACCTAGGATCTCTCCTCCCTGGCGGGGTCCCTCCCGGGAGAGAGATCCAGGCGCCGCCGGCGATCTTCCGCCGCCCCTGCGTACGCGCGGACCGTCCGGCCGTCAGGCAGGGAACCCGAGCTCCTGCACCAGGTCGCGGACCGTCCGGCCCTGTGCCGCGGACCGTCCGCGCCTGACCAGAGAGCACCGCCGCCTCACGCCAGGTCGCGGACCGTTCGGCCCTGTGCCGCGGACCGTCCGCGCCTGACCAGAGAGCACCGCCGCTGGTTCTTTTGAAGTGATTGGCACCTCCAAAAAGGCGTCAACAGCTTCCTTTGTGTTTTGGTCGACAAAGTCTTGGGATAGCATGGTGGACGAAAAAAAATGATCACAAAATCAACAGTCCAACATTTGATCACTCGGATTCTTTGACTGAAGTAACTCGCGAGATGCTGCTGAAAGCTAGGCTGCTAAGTGTAAGCTTGCGAAAATGGCGAAATGTCCAAACGACTTAGCGGTGGGTCTAGCTTTTGAGAGTGAGAGGTACACACACGTGGCACCTTGCTAGCCAACGGTGAGACATTGAGTTGATCTGGATCACTTCAACATTCAATCTCCCTTTTTTATTATAAAAACATATCTCCTTTAACTAGAATTAACAAGGTATTCTTATTCCTTTGTACATCGGGATCAGGGATTTATCCAGCATCAAAATGATCGAGATTGATCCACAACTCGATATATATGACGTGACTATTTGTACAATCCTATGTCAAGGCTGAGAATTTCAGGACGTTTGGATCCCTTCATTTTATAGAAATTAGAATTCACTCAATAAAGTAACTTATTTAGTTTGGAATTTGATATTCCACCACTGTGTAAAGTTCAGATATAAGTCTATCTCAAATTCATGGGGTGGAGAATGAGAAATGATTTTATGCATTAGTAGAATTTGTTTCTACTTTGTAACTTACATGACACTCTTCGTCTCACTCCTCTATGTTAAAAATGTAACACATAAATATCTTCGATATCTTGCTAATAATAGTATACAAATATATTTTGCATAAAACCGAATTAGCTTAATTGATATATGCCAAAATTACTATTATTAGAATGGAATTCAATTCCAATGATCCAAACAGGGTGTAAGTATAATTTATTTAATCGTTTAATATTATATTTTTAGTGGACGAACCATCAGTGCTACCCAATTTGAGAAAACGAGCTTTCTCATAGGTTTTTTCAACACACGAGAGGGTTCTGTAATGCTCTCTATTGGTCCCGGAGGCTTTGTTTTTCCATGCTCAGACATAAACCCCTTTTAATCCTACCTTAATCGAAAGGTAGAGATTCTGTCGTTGCATTAAAAACATGAAATGTCATAAATATCGATGGATTTCATTTGATAAAACGAAACATTAGAAATATAGGAAGGTTTGGCCAGAAAAAAAAATGATTCTACTTACTGAAAATAAAGAGAGAATAGGCGGCTAGAGGTCAAACTGTCAAAGCAACATAAACCAATTTCCTGATAAGAAAAGGGCAATTGTTATCAACACTTTATTTTCCAACATTCATAGTCTTATATATAGGCTTGCGAAAAATGCTTGTGAGACAGAACACTAATAAGCATTTTCTATTCAATATACATCTATGAATATTGAAGGGAGTCAAGAACCTATGTTCATCTCTCTTCTAATCTAGTATAATGGCCCCGTTTAGAACAACTTCACATATTTAAGCATAAGCTATATAAAATAGTAAGATTCTGCGGCAACTTATCAATTCAACTTCTTCTCAGAATAAACTAAAAGCATGCAATAAACAAAAGTTTTTTTCACTAGCTTTAAGTTACTTTTCCAACCAACAACAGCTCTACCAATAGGGCCATTGTATCCCAAAGAAGAACACAAGAACTAAATCTTACTGTCCACCACCAACATGAAGAGAACAAATAGACAAAAAAGAATATAAGAAAATAAAAAATGCCCCCCATTCTCATCAAGAATTGCAACCAACTAGCTGCTGGAGAGAACCTCCTGCTATCAAAGGCAATTAAGCAGCACTCTCAAACCTTTGCCTTACTTCCATTCTACTTGCTAAGCCCAGATGGCTAGAGATGCCATGGCCATGGCACCAAGGAACAAGGCAATGTATGAGCCGACTTGAAGCCTCAAGTTACAGCTCATCCTCTTACTGAGAAAATCAGCTGCAATGAGGTCCACCAAGGCCATGTAGATCAGAATACCAGCCGAAATGGAATCCAGAATGCCCTCTACCACAAGTGCCCTAGGGCTGTTGGGATTGTAGAACGACGCGATACCAGACCCCACGGTAATCCCAGCAGGTGTTGTGATAGCGAAGAAGAAAGCCATAAGGAGTGCAGAGAAACTCTTGAACTGAGCCTGCATTTTATTGGGCAATGAACACAGCACCACAAACACAGACACAGACACATCTGCTTTCAAATGACAAATTGTTGATCCAAATCACAAAAGGAAGTACTAGATATTAACCTCGGAAATGCAGCCGCCCAATGCAAAGCCCTCAAAAAACTGGTGGAAGGAGAGAGCAGCACCTAGAGGTTTGATGGTGCAAGGATTCTGTGAGACGCCCAAAGATAGCCCGATGATCACTGAGTGCGATACAATCCCAAGCTCAAGAATCTAGTAGAGAAAATAGCATATGGTTATTCGCCATTTTGCGGATATGAAGCAAGGTACCACATGATGTATCTCTGGTCACCGTACTAGTTACAGGAAACCTAATGGAATCAAGTCAGAAGGAATAACTGCACAACTGCACACAGTACAATATGAAAAGATGCATGAAAGTGATTACATAGTACTTACTGATGCACTACTTGAGACAAGAAGTTTCATAATACTCTTGGCAACATCGATTGATTTATGGGTTTTTTAAGTTGGTGCCCTCGGTTTTGCTGGTGTCCTCATTTTTACCCTTAGTCGTATTTTTTTTGTTCGGTTTTACTCTTCTCTTCAATATGCTAGACCACATAATTGAACATTGGTTACTGTTAAATTCTGATTGTCTTTTCAATCATTGATGTAACTTAAGGCCCCTTTTGGCAAGGCTCTGGCTAACAACAAGTTCGGCTTAGGCTCTGCAGGAGTAAGAGCCGTTTTACAATTTGTTTAGCAAAACAAGTTCCGCTATGTGTTTTTTAGAATGATGTTTGAGGAGAACGTATGAGGAGCCGGTAAAAGTCACGTTTTTTTATGCTATAGCTTCTAGCAATAAAATGGTTCTGGCTCTCGAAAAACTCTCGACGAGAAACCGTTTTTTACCGTTTAGTAGAGTTTCACCATGAGCCGGAGCTAGAGCCACCGAAAGAGTCATGCTAAAGTGGCGTATGTGGTGTTCCCTTTAATGCTTACGCTACAATTCCTCCTTTTAAAAAAAATAACGGCTCTAGCTGGTCATACAGGTTTCCGCTCTAGGTTATCATGGGCCAAAATTTTAAACTGACCACAACTCCAACATGCATGCCACATTATATTGTCACTCTCTAATAACAATGCCTCTTGAAGTTAGGCATTGAGCAAGTACCATCATTTATTTCATCATGCAATTGAAATATGTATTTTTGTTGTGTGTTTTGAGAACAGAGTACATTTTGTTAGAAACGTACAGTACCTGGGAGACAACCACATGACGAGCTTGGGACGGCTCCTCATCATGCCCATCGTGACAGTCATCACATGGGCCGTGCCCGTGGGCGTGGCTATGCCTATGTGCTGCGGCATGAGCGTGCATCCCCACGATGTGCATGGGGTCCTTGTGGCCTCCCCCGTCTCTCCCAATGCTGCTGCCAGTGCTCGCCACGAGCGCGCCGTCCTGTAGCAGCGCAACGATCACGTCGTGGCTGCTCGCATTGGCACTGGCACTGGCATTGCCAACGACGACGGCGGCTTCCTCCGCATCGGCGTGGTGCTTCTTGCGCTCGTACATATGCGTGCCGACGAAGTCGAAGACGAGCGTCCCGAGCGCCGCGAGCATGGCGACGAACCCTGGGAACGGGAAGCGGCGCCACGGCGCGGCGGGGAGACAAGGGTCCGTGAGCGCCTCGTCCGCGTCGTGCAGCATGTGGACGAAGCCCGTGGCCAGGATCACCCCGGCCGCGAACGCCTTTACGAGCACGAACGCCCCACCCCCACCGGTGGAGGAGGAGGAGGAGGAGGCTCCATGCCCGTGGCAGCGGCGGCCGACGAGCGGGATCGCGACGCCGGTCGCGCCGGCGACGAGTATGGCCACGACGAACACCATCTTAAGCCTCAGCGCCGCCGCCTCGTCGCGGCACTCCACCTCATCGGCGCCGCTAGACGGGTCGCAGCTCGCCGTGGAGACCGACGCTGCTACCACCGAGAGAGCAGAGAGATACATGCACGCAACGCATGCCGCGTCAAAATCACACAACGACCACGAGAGAGAGAGAGCGAGGAATCAATTTGTTGACCTACTTACCTGCCATCTGCTGCAGGTACGTGCGGATGTACGACGATTCCATCATCTCCTACGATTCATAGCAACGCAACAACCGAATTCTCAAAACAAAACAAAAAAAAAAGCTGCGATTCCGCCTCGCAATTCAGCGGCGTTAATGGAGGGGAAACTAACGACCACGGAGGAATTAACACGACCCAAGTTTGGAAGGGAAAGGAATAATAGCAGCGAGAAGATAAGCAATGTGGCCCAGGCAAGCGCGACGGTGCAGAGCACACGCGGCGAAATTAGGGCCGCGCCACGAGGTTCGTAGGGGACGAGACGAGATGGGAGGGAGAAGGTGGCGCGCACCTCGAGGAGCGGCATCGCCGCTGCAGAGAACGCTGCCGGTGCGGAAACAGATATCCCTCTCTCGAGCAATCGACGGATTATTCCGATCCGCGAGGTACAATAACCAGCGGCCTCCATCAATCGTTTTTATACGCGCGAGAAGAGGCGTGATTCCTCCTCACTCACCTCGGGACGTCGGCGAGGCTAGCGGGACCCGCCACAGGACGAGAATGTTGTCATCCCATGCGGCCCGCCGTCCGATCGAATCATACGGCGGCGCAGATGTCAGCACGCGGAGTGGGCACGGTGCGGGGGCATGCTGAGTCTGTGGATGGCGGGGAGGGTCCCGACAACGAACAGGTCTCTGCAGACCGGGCGCGGCGAGTTGAGTGCTGAGGCGTGCGGCTCCAGGCATGGAGCAACGATGTCGACACCATGGCTTCGCCGGAAGAACGAGAGACAGTGCAGTAGACTGGTAGCGTTTGGACTTCGATCCTCCTGTCTGCGTGTCTCGGAATCTCTAGAAACAAATCTCCGCGTAGCCTTTCACCTAAATATAAAACTTGAATTCCACATAGTACATCTGAACCGAGTTTGAATTTCATATAGTACATCCGAACTGATCAACAAACTCGAATTTCACTTTTGGTATATTCGAAGGTCAAGACATCGTCGGGGGTGTACCAGCTCTACACGCGGTCCGACAAAATGGAGACTGAAACTGGCAATCGCTATCATGACCGCATGACACTGCCCTTGCCAATCATCCTCGTGATAGATTAACCAGTGAAACCAGTTCATCAATACAAACGACTTGTTCGCTGCCCTACGGCCTGCAGACGCAATCCATAGAGATAAAATATTGTAGAAGTCACCGCCAGATTAAAGCCGCATAATGATACAACCACACATAGGTCCAGCTATCATAAAACTTGGAACACCAGTAATGAGACAACCACACATAGGCACATAGCTCCAGCTATCATAAAAAGGATAGCAACAACACAGAATTTTGAAACGAGATAACACGCATTCAGATCAGAATGGAGACAAATAGAAACCCACACAATTTAATAGTATCAGTCCAATCCTTTGCTAAGCTTCTCTACATACATAAGCAGAGATAGCGAAGTCACTGGTCAGTGAGCGAATGTTACATCGAAATACATCTGTTCCATGACACCATATTGTTACCACAAAGCTTGTAGTTTCAAGGGCCTTCTAAGGCTCATGCCTACGAGAATTTGAGCTGCAGCTTCTACAGAAAGCTCAGGGGGTGGGGGTGGGATGAGGCAGTTCAGGGTTCAGCGACTACAGACTAGAATCTTTGTTGTGCAATGATAGGTTCCAGGAAAAAAATGTTCAGATGCCGCTGATTCAACAAGGTGAATGGAATGTTCCATTTTCTCGGTGGGAATGTATAGCTTTATTATCAGATCCTAGAGGAAGGCAAAGGCAGTGAATGGATTATCATTTTCCATAAGGGTGGTATCTGCTGGAGCCCCGGCCACCAGCGCTGCCACCACCACTCATGCCTCCAGCCCCACCGTAGCTGCCATATCCTCCCGCGCCATACCCTCCTGGAGCACCATATGCACCACCTCCATAGGCACCACCATATGCCGCGTAGGCACCATATGGACCTCCATACATGGAGCCACCATATGCAGAGCCATAACCTAAGCCATAGCCAGCAGTACCACCATATCCATACCCTCTGCCATAGGCACCATATGCTGTGCTGCCATAATGTGCTGCAGCAGTTGATCGGTAGCCACCACTGTATCCATAGCCACCACCACTGCTGTTCCCAGAAACGCCACTGCCACCACTACCACGGTATGAATCACGATGACCACCACCACGACTGTGTCTTCCATTTGAGCTTGAATCACCCACACCAGGTTTTTTTGGTTCAGCTTTCTTAATTTCAACCTGCAAAATTGTAGAACAATTGGAGAATTTAGTCAAACAATTTTCAAATTGACTCCTGTTGCAATGATTACATCAAACAAAGAGAAATTATGCCCTTCTAATATAAGTCTATAAATAGGGAGAACTGTTGCACGCAGATAAGTCAAGGCATAAGCCCCAACCAGGGATCACTAGGCAAAAATCTTATTGATGAACAGTGTTGAGTGATACCAAGTCCCAGCACAGGATGCAGATTGTCAAGTCTTCCAACGAGTGTGATATTCTGATTTATCTTGGTTTCCAGCCATATGCAGTCTAAATTATTTAATTTCCTACAAATATGATGTCTAGTTTATTCATGGTTTTCAAGTCGTCGCCTAGGCCTTCAGGCGCTAAAAAATCATGGGTGTCCCTGTAATCCAGCAAAACAAGATAAGACGCGAGGAAGAAGTAGACAACCAGCAGGATTTGAGGAAGGCCAAGCTCCTATCTCTGTCCCATCCCCATCAGCATGGCCATGGCAGCTTTCCTCACCGGCCAACTGCTGCATAAAGTGGGGAGGGATCTGCAAGGGGGCAGCAGAAGAATGGAGAAGGGAAGGGGAAGTGGCAAGGGGGACCGGAGGAGAGGTGCCAGCGGCAGCAACAGATGTGAACAGGAGGGGGGAGGGGGAGGAAGTGAGCGAGGGAGGGGGAAAGAAAGAGGCAGCACCTGATGGAAGGGTCTCGGAAGGAGAGTGGCAGCACTAGGTTATGTCAAGGGAAGGTTATATGGGCTGCTTGGTGGTCTCTTAGGCCAGGCTTCATTAGTTTCTTCCCCATTCTTCTTTTTCCTTTTCCTACCTTCTCCACACTGCAGCGCTGAAGTTCTTCATATTCATATGGCATCGCCTTGCCTCGCCTTATGATCGCCTAGGCGTCGCCTAGTCAACTACTCAACTCAAAAGGGTGGCTCGCCACATCCCGCCTTAATAACCATGAGTCCATGAGTTCATTTAATTTTCTGCTATGTGAGGTCTAATTTATTCAATTTCCTGCCACGTGAAGCATTGTTCTGTATTCTTATTACTGTCATCATTTGTGTTCCGGTTCATTTATCCAAAAACTCACCCATTATTGCGAAAGGGTCTCTAGCCGAGTTGGTTAGGTGGTCTGAGTAGCACTCCTCAGGTCCTGGGTTCGACTCCCCATGGAAGCAATTTTTCAGGCTGTGGTTAAAAAAATCCCCTCGTCTGTCCCACGCCAAAGCACAAGCACAGGTCTAAGGCCCGGTCCCGGTCGTGGTCGTTCTCACATTGGCTACGGTGCCGCTGTATATGGGTGGGGCAAGGGTTCGGGGGTTTTCTCGGCCTGCGTGAGGTCTTATTATAATGTCGTGGGGGCAGCCATAACCCCCGCAGGTCGAGTTTAAAGGATATTGGCATACAAGAAATTTACGACAATATACCATAACTTGCCAGACGTGTTTCCTACAAACACAAAAGCTTCATATAACCCTAGTAAATCCTGAAGGCATAAACCTTGAACAACAAGAAGAGGACCCAAAAGATATATATGTGTACTATCGCTGATAATTCTCCACAAAGGGGTATGCAAGGAGAACAGAGCAATGCTCTAAAAGATATCAATCAAAATCATGTACTTGAACTATAACTCAAACAGTGAGGGAAAACCGTCCCCACAGTGTTGTTTGGAAGAAACTGCAGTACTTAACCACATAAACCACCCGAACCCTGATAGTACAGACCCTATAGCGCTGCACCATAACCTAGGCCGATGGCCACAAGACCACAACCCTCAAGTAGGACCACACACCACTCGGGCACAAAAGCGAACTGCCACCATTACCATAGGATGGCACACTGCCACTATTTATACGTTGCCAGCGAGAGAGGTTAACCAGCCCTAAAATTCACTTCCACAGGGAATTGAACCCAAACACTGGCTGCGCTTCAACTATTGAGTGCGGATTTCTGTAATCCAGGGCAATGCATTTCAAGTAACTGTCTCCGCAATACAAATATAATACCTCATAAAGAACGACATGATGGTATCTATTTCAATAATATGGAGTAGACTGTACACACCCCTATATCCAGAGCTAGTACCATAGACCATACTCAAAAAAGTGTCAGGCCATCAAGTTCAGCACACTCAGTCAAAAGTTCACTTCCTAGTTCCTAGCATGTCCATATTAACTCTCTATATTCCAAATTGTAAGACATTTTGCCATTTTGGCTTTTTTTAGATACATAAATTTTGGTGTGCACTTAGATATACACTAGCTATGCACTTAGATATAGAGTGAAATCCAACAAAAAGTCGGTAACTAAAAGAATAAAAAACTTTTTATTGAAACATTCAAGTTATAGAAAAAATTCCTGAACCCAAGAATTCAAAATGACAAGGTCTTCTTTACCCAAAAAATAGAACCACTTAGAATACCAAACAGATTATATTTGTTGAGAAATGCAAGATGATATGGAGACGATCCTCATTATGTATTTTGGCCAATTGTATTATTTCCTTGTCTGTTCCTATAGGAAAGTTTTTGTACATGTGTCTTCGGTTTCTCTTTTATCGTTTCATCCAAGAGAAGTTCTTCTAATTCTATGAATCCTTTTCTCTTGAATATCAGTTAAGAAAGTTTCAGATTGCCTGGTATTCAACCAATTCTTAATCCAAAGTTACAGACATTTGTTAAAAGAGAAAGAGACTCCACAGGGCAAAAGTACAATAAATACAAGGTATAAGAAAGAAGGCGATGTTTTCTCTTTTTTTTCGTTTTTGATCTCCCTCCCTCCAATTTATCTAGGAAAGCCAAAACATCTTACAATTTGGAAGAGGGAGTACTAAACAAACAATGATCGATATTCAAAAACTCCCAAACACACCAGTTATGTACATAGACAGAATCGCATCCTCATGATAACTAACCAAATTAAGTGACAACTGACAACAACGAAGTATAGCACGCCAAGTTAGACCATTTGCTAATTGAACCTGACAACTGCAGAACTGCTTACATGACAATGATATTTACCATCGCTAAACGCAATAAAAGATAAAGAAGTTACCTGTTTCCCTCCAAGATCATGCATTCTCCCCTCTGACATAACCCTTTCAACAGCATCCTCGCTTTCAAATGTGACAAATCCAAAGCCACGTGAGCGTCCAGTGCTATGGTCAAGCATAATCTGATGCTCAACCACCTTCCCATACGATGAGAAGTGCTCCTTTAATTTATCTGCAAGGTTCATATTAATCATGTTTGCATTTGAAACAAATGTTTTCAAGGTAGCTGGTGGCTGATCAAAGTTATTATATTGCGAGTTCAATACAATGTTGCCATATCTTTTGCTTACAAACAAAAAATGTTTCAGTGTCGCTTGTACCTTCGGTAAGAGATGGTGGAATGCCACCCACAAAGATCTTTTTTGTCTTAGGACCGTCTTTCGATGACATTTCCTCTTTTGGAACAGTCCTTTTGACTTCAACCTTAAGCATAAAAACGCAGTTGAGAATATTGTCCAAAATTAAGATCGTGATTTTTGGATAACGAACATAGAAGCCTTACTGTTCTTCCATCTATGACATGTTCATCCTCTAGAACCCTGTCAAGCACAGATGGATCGGAAAATGTAACAAATCCAAATCCGCGAGGCATCCTAGTATGTTTGTCCTTCATGATCACAGAATCAGTTATAGCTCCATACTTCTGAAAATGCTTTGTGAATGTTTCTGCACATGCAAATGGAACATATAACGAAAGATAAGCAAAATAAAAAAGTTATCACAGTACAACAAAAATGTATTGCTATATGAGATCAACAATCTATATTCTAATGTTTCTTTTATAGCTGCAGATACTTGGCACTACGGATCACTCAATAAAGTATGAATGAGAAACATGACTCCGAAAAGGTTCACATACAGTTTTGGAGTAGGCTTGCAGGATTATTAATGGGAAAGGTTCATCTCAAAGACAACTGTAGTTAAGCTATAGATAAATACCCAGATGAGATTGCAAACTAATATTGTGACATTAAAGACCATGACACTCCTATGGTCCGAAGTTAGGAACACAAAACTGACAAATAATTCTAGAACATTAAGCAAACACACACTTACTTGCCATTCAATTTCTCAAATTAAAGACTTATATTTTCCAGTTCAACTACATGTCCTTAAATTATTAAAACGAAAGTCATTTCCTGTTTTCTAGTTCACACATCTATGCACAGAGTCACAATTATTATTTCTATGTTATCAAACAGATAAAAGCAGAATCACTCCTATCAATACACCAAATGAAGCCCAATCTGTATTGATCAAATGACATACAGTTCCAGAATAATTACACAAAATAAAGCATATAGATTAACAGTTTATTTAACATGACTGGTATTAATATGATCATCGCAGCACAAAAGGTAGCTCATCAGCATGAAAAACAATGGAGCAGACAAACATGGAACATCATCTCGTAATCAGTTTAGTAATTAGACAAAGATTGTGTAGCAGCTGTCCTAAAAAAACCTAAATGTTGAGAATGACTATGTTTCTGAAATCCATTAAGTAGGCTGTCACAAAGCAACAAATATCAAACAGTAATGTTTTATATTACTATTCAGAATACACCAACAAGAAAACAAAGTATAGGCCTGCTTCCATAAATACAATGGAGGGACATATACAAACTCTAGGCTTGCTCCCATCAATATAATGGAGGTAGCAGTAGCTCCCAATTCTAAGCTTTTACCACATACACTATCCTACCTAAGCAAGTTCATAGTGCATCAATGACTCAGCCAACCCAATGCAGAACTTGAACTTGATCAGTAACACATGAAAACAGAAAGAAAAAACTACATCTTTTGCAGCACGACACCTTGCAGTGTATTTTTTCCTTTTATGCTAACAAAAAACAGGGCAGACCCAGTGTCAGAGGCTCTCACGTGAGTGTGGTCTAGAGAAGGGATAACCCGAGGCAAGCCTTCCACAAATGCGGAGATCTGCTTTGTACCCGCAGTCTGGTGACTCAATGAGATAGCTTTCACCACTGCACCAGCCCTACCCTTCAAAACAGCTAAGAACTAATTTGCCTTTCTACTGTGTTGTTTACCCAGAATATATCGTGTGGTGTACAACATTTTACTTGATATAAACTAAAATAGCCTCATAGTTAGATCCCAAAAGAACTGCTCACTACCTTCAGTTGTCTCCCAAGCTACACCCCCTACGAAAATCTTCCTGCAAAAGCACATACGAGGATGCACCAAACCAAAACTATCAGCCACACCTAATCCATTCCAACAGACCGTACCATACGAAAAACCTAGATACCAATTACCAAGGAACTCACCCCGAGGCGTCACCGCCACTGGAATCTGCATCCCTCCCATCCTCGCCACCGGTATCAACATTCCCAACGGCCTTCCCTAAGCCCCGGCCTCCAACAACGCTTCTCGTCTCGGCCGCCATCGCCGCTGGCTCGGAGGCTACAGCCCCCTCGTCCGCTTCCCCCTCCCCGTCCTCCTCCTCCTCCTCCTCCTCCTCCTCCTCCTCATACACCTCCTCGACCTCTTCAACCTCTTCTTCCTCCTCTTCCTCGTACCCGCTCATGGTGTTCTGGTTCTCTTCCCCGTACCCCGCCATGCCGCACCGCCGCGACCCGAAGCTGAGCTAAACCCTAGCTCCCAACCGGAGCTAGCTAGATTAGTGAATGGCAGCCTGTCGGAGCAGTAAAGTCTAGGTTTCGCGGCTGTCAGACCAAACCCTAGCGGCGGCGCTTCGGGTGTGTGCTGGACTTGGCGGTGGGTGGGTGGGTGGGTGCGGGAGATGCCGGCGAGGTGGAATTGGTACCGGGCCTACCGGCAGTGGGCAGACGCTCAAACAGATGTTGCTAGTGGCTTTCGTGTGGCCTCCAGGTGGGTAAAAAACCGATCCATTAACCGTACCCAATCTATCAAACCCGAATTATCCAAAATTATATATTATTTATGATATATAATATATGCTCATATAGTCATAAGGACTGATGACTTTATGCGGACTCTTCATTGACTATCTAATGTATTATGTTTGCATGTGAAGACTTCTATTAGTTCTAGTTCAATCGTTTATGTTTCTATTATATTGGACTGTTAGTTTTGTTTTGTATCAAGTACCATGTGATGTGGCACTGCTAACACTACGAATTTAATTTATAATGTGTGAATTATGAAGCTGAGATGTTTGTGCAATTGAGGTGGTCTATTGATGTTGTAACTTAATTATTTATTATCCTCATGTTGTGTTGAATCTAGTGATATATTGCATTGGGTGAACTTTGATTGGGTAAATCGAGATTACCTGAACCCGAATTTTTGGGTACCCGAAATTTCGTGTACCCACTTATTTTAGGTACACTTCGGGTAACGGTTTTTTAAAACCCGAATTACTCTACTTGAATTTTTAGGTAATTCGAATGCCCAGCCGTACGACCAGGTTCATAGGACACATTTGTTTCACTTGCTCGGTTGAATAAATAGATGATAATGGGAAAATTTTCATAGTTTGGACTGCTGTTCATTTGAAGGGATTTTCCCTTTATGTTTAATTTTCAAATGGACCTGTGTAGCTATTTTACATGTTTACATGTCTTAGAATTGCTACTGTTCATTGCTGCTATAATTACATATGGCATTTGTCTGAGTTATATGCTTGTTTTATTCGGAATTAGAATATTTAATCTATTTAAATATGTAGAAAGCATGTCGCTTATTTCTCTAAATTTACAACATAGACACCCCATTCTCATCCCATAGAGATATATGTATCTACATCATCATACACATATTCATCATGGATATCAGGTTCCTAATAGATCCTTATCCCAACAAGAAAAACATGATCATCATATATCCATTGGCACTAGGGTGGGAAGGGACAAAGGCTGAGCAGTCGAGACCTCGAGCAAACTCATGGTCCTACGGCGGAGGCGCGCTGGAGAGGAGGAGGCGGAGTCATAGGGGTGGGAGGGCAGCGGCAGACTAGTGAACGGGGTGGTTGGGCACCTAAACTGGGTGGATATGTGCTTAAAAGGATTAAGAAAAGGTAATGTTAGTTCTTATGCCACTACTAGAGATATGTTTATTTAAGACACACATTTTAAGACGGATATCAACGTATTTTATAGAAGAGTCTTTTATCATATGGCGCTGAGTAAAGTAAGATGGTTTGTTGGATATCCGTCTTAATAAAGAAGTATTTTGAGATAGTTACGTCATAGGAAATGCTTATATTGATTGAAGACAGATTGTTATTGAAAATTGTCTCAAATAAATATACCTTTTGAGTCATTAAGATTGCAAAAATCGTCTTATATTTTGGTTAGTATATTAGACACTTCTGTATAATAAACCATCTCAAATAAAGGTATTATTAGAGTCGTCTAGACTATAAGAACTGTCTTAGATATTAGTGAGTATACTAGACACTTATAAATATGAAACCATCATATTATAGTTCTGATAAGATGTATTATAAAAATATAGTAAATAATAAATTTGACTTAGCTTGATGATATATATGATATAAGATGTAAAACTTATCTCTGCAATTTGATTATAGGGTAAAATGGACCCATCTTGTGTCCTGGTCATTAATGTGTCACACAACATTACTAAGTAAAATGGACCCGAATTCACTTTTGAGTTTTGAGCGTTCCCGTTCATGTTCCCTTCCCAACGGGCGCCTCGCTCCTGCGCCCCTGCGCCGCCGCCACCGTCGCGGCTCTCATCCCCCAAACCTCTAGGCCTCCACTCGACAAAGCCACGTCACTCGTATCAGCACGCCCGTCCCTCGCTATAACGGAGGTCGTCCCTCGCTGCAACGAACACCCCTCTCCCTTAAGCTGCGCCAGCGCCGCACTGGTTCGTATCATCTCCCACTCTCCCTCTTCCTCCCATTCACATGGTCTCAGTGAAGAACTCCTCCGCGTCTTGGTGGCCACCGATGGCGACGCGCTGCCGTACCACGACATGGGTTGTTTGGAGATGGTTGTGTACGAGCGATGGTTCATGTTCTAAAAGCGGCGGCGGCATCCTACACCTGAGAGCGGTCGAGTCATCCCGAACCTGCACGACACACGTGGACGCGCTCACGCGCCTGGGCTGGGGATTTATGCTTCTGACGGAAATATTTGGTGGTTCTGTTTGAGTCGAGGGTTTTTGTGTATTTCGTTCTTACTGTGATTTGGTGGGGAGGGACTAAATATTATCATGGAATTGGAATACAAATAAACAAATTCAATCTATCGCAGCGGAGGATAAGCATGTAATTAACAGACCAGCAACATTTGCAATTGTCCATGCTGATGGCACTACAAAATTCCTGGGTAAGGCCTTAAAGTTCATCAAAGATTATGGTAAATCCTTTTTCCATATTTTAATAATTCAATACACGTTTGTTGAGATAATGGTTGTAGTTTTCTCCAGAGATGTGTGGAGATGTGTCTAGCATATGATTAAGGTATAACGGTATAACACAGTTTCAATGTCTGCACTCTGTCCATCCACTTGGCTTTGTTTGGTTGATATATTTTTGTTCTTGCATAATGGATTAGTTCATGGATGGGGTCTCGATTTTGCTCTGTTAAAGTGTGTGGTGGTACACACTTCACAATATAGTTACAACATTGAAGAGAAACATGACTACAATGAGTGAAACTGCACTATCACTATAGGTCTATAGCAGTAGAGTTATGAAAGAACTTTATCATTCACTGACTCACAATTGCTGCATGTTTTGTATAATGAGTTTTTGGTTGATGGAGCTCAGGTTGTGGGTAATAGAAGCATCCAGTCAGATCGTGTTCACTTGGGGAAGGGTACATGGATTTTGTGCTGAACACAAACTTACAAAGGCACATGTCTTAACTCTTAATACAAGTTTTTGCTTAATGAGTTCATGTGAGTACCAATGTTTATAGCAAACTTTGGTGAATATTCACCTTTCGCATATCAATTCTTAGTTTCAACAGATTAGCGTGTTTCATGGACATGGAACGGAGACGATCTACCCCCTCCTGATACTAAAGCTATTAGGGATATCTGTGTACTACCTGGCGGGCATGTTGTTATTGCATCACTAAGCAGGAAGTTCCCTTTTCAGGTCTATAAAGAAAGTGTGCAAGTTTTATTCTTCACTGTATAATTGCAATTTGGCTTGTAGGGAAAAACTTTTAAAATAAAAGAACTCTGTTAATTACTTTCATGTATTTAATAGCATGTTACATTTGTCTAGAAAACTAAGCCTACTGCTACACAACATATTGTTCGAGGACTTAGAGGACTTGGGTTAGTACCTGATGTTTTAGCATGTCGCAGCACTGAGGTACACTATACAGTCACCTTCCTCAAGTTCCAGTCCTTCGAAGCCTCCATTTTGTTGTTTGTCGGTGCTAAAAACTGAATCTCCGATGCACATTTTTGTATCCTCTGCAGCCATTGGAGGAACATGTGAAGGCCAAGCTTTCACAATTTTGCCATTTTCAGAAGGTGTTGTTTTCAGTGTGAGGCCTACAAAGAAAAGTTGGATAAACATTTCCAATATATCTTGTGGTGAGAAGGTATGTTCCATCCATGTAGTGTTGTGTTATTGTCTATTTAATGGCCAAGGGCATTCCACAAGAATAGTTTCATTCATTATCTGCAAAGTCGTCCCTTATAGCTGTTAATGACCTCATAGCTCGATGGTCTGGCTTCCAGAATCAGTTAGGAATTAGATTAAGAAGTGGACACTAATCTATGTCAGAAATTATGGGAAAAATGAATACAGTGAAGACATGGGCACACGCGCAAGAATAATTTGCTTTAAAGTTCTTCTCCATCAGTTTTAAACAGCACCATTTGGAACCAGTTTGCTACTAAATTTGATCACTGTGAGTGGTTAACCTAGCAACCTAAATAACCATTGTTTGTTATTACTGAATACAGTATCTTTTGCAACAAACAACACTAACAGAAGCTATTGTGGCTATTGTGCTGTTGCAGCTGCAGCCGAAGCAGTAGCCAGCTGAACATGCTGACATGTTATTGCGGGTGGTCAAAGCTCAGGATTCAGAGCAGAAGATGCACATAAATACTGGTGAATGATGCCATCGACGATGATGAATTGATGAAACGATGGATGATGTCATCGATGAAAGATGGAATGAAACTCAAATTTTGGTGGTCGCACAAGTGTGGAGACATGAATTTATATATACTTAGTTAGGCTCAATGTTAGCACAAACAGTTGATGAGCAAGTTTAAATTTAGAGTACACTTATGTATGAGTTATTTGACAATGCTTATTTATGAGATATTGAATGTTATTTATCTATATTATATTAATTATAGTGTTATTAAATATATGTGTATGTATTTTTCTCTTTTAAATTATTATAATGTGGTAATTGAAGAATATACTGCCAAGTAAGTCGTTTTAAATCTTAATAAGACATTTCTCAAAACGTCTAATATCAGTCTCCTAAATAAGACAGTTTTTAAAACGTCCAATATGAGTCTCCTAAATAAGATGGTTTTTCTGTTGCGAGTGTCTATTATTATAGGATATTCTAGTCAGTTTAATAAATACTTTGTGACTTATAATGTTCGTATTTTCGACAGTTCTTTAGAAGAAGTGCCTTAAACAAAACTAATGTAAGACGATTTATTGGACAAAATAACTTAACAAATTCCTTTTTTAGACGGCTATAAATTTTAAAAAAAGTCTTATTTAATATCTTTTAAGACGGTTTATAACCATCTTAAAATGGAACATCTTTTACGACTCCATCAAATTTGGACACTTTATAAGCGTCTTAATA
The DNA here is from genome assembly GCA_029449295.1 of Zea luxurians. Lineage (NCBI taxonomy): Eukaryota > Viridiplantae > Streptophyta > Magnoliopsida > Poales > Poaceae > Zea > Zea luxurians. Next base: position 68,939,610 of record JAOPSE010000005.1, read on the forward strand.
ACTAAAAATTAACCATCTCATATAACACGATTTGTAGTTGTGTGCTTATTATCTATTGGGTTGTACATAGGGATGAAAATGGTCGGTAAACACTACCGTTTTCATACTTTTTATTGGAAACAAAATCAAAAATGATAACTCCGGAACAGAAACGATATTGGTATTTCGGAAATATCGGAAACGAAAGTTCAGTGCGGAAAATACACCGGTAGCGGTCGAAATCTAAAATACGATCGGTAAACATATCAAACTTCACAATACAACAAAGTTGACAAAAGAACACAAAGACCACAAGTTCACAATTCATGATATAATAAGTTCACAATATAACAAGTTCACATGGATCACAAATTTATAATATAAAAAGTTTACAAAGATCACAAGTTCACAATATAACAAGTTCATAGTATAACAAGTTCATAAAGATCACAAGTTCACAGACTCAAAGTTCACAATTCACAATATCCACTCGATTTAGCTGACATGGCATGCTTACTCATGAAATATTTTTTCCTCACATAATGATTTTTTCACAACCTCACAGGAAAAACCCTAAAATATAGTGTGTGGAAAAGACAGACTGTCGGCTCTCTATTATTATATATTACTAATACATAACATGTGCATAGAAAATGATGAATTCATCCGAGAGACCAAATCGTTAATCTCAACTGCCTTCCAACACCATCTATCCAAAAACATCTTAAGGCGTCCAAAAAATATAAAAATAAGTTATACTTATGCAGAGACGTACAGGCGATGCGAAAAAAATCATATGCTGGAAAATTTCGAAAAAATCTTCCGAGACACAATTTCGGAAAATTCCAAAACACAAATCCAGTAATTTCTGACAAAAATCGGTAACTGAGGGAAACGGTCGGTAAAACACCACGCCGATTCCGATACCGATTCCGATAGAAAATTCCAAAAACCAATTCTGTTTTCGAAAAATACCGTTATCGGTGAATCTAATAAAAAATTTCGAAATCGGTTTTCGGAATACCGAAAAATTCCGAAACTGTTTTCATCCCTTGTCGGGGACCGTAATTAGGGGTACCCCCAAGGCTCCTAATCTCAGCTGGTAACCCCCATCAGCACAAAGCTGCAAAGGCCTGATGGACGCAATTTCGGCCAAAGCTCCGTCCACTCAAGGGACACGATCTCGCCTCACCCGAGCCCAGCCTCGAGCAGGAACGGTAGACCAAGGCAGATTCGCGCCTCGCCCGAGGGTCTCCTCAAGCAACGGACGCACCTTCGACTCGCCCGAGGCCCAGCTCGGGCAGGCTTCCCGGAGAAGCAACCTTGGCCAGATCGTCTAGCCAGCCGACTGGATCGCAGGAGCATTTAATGCAAGGATCGCCTGACACCTTATCCTGACGCGTGCCTTCCAGTCGACAAGGCCAAAGTGACCGCAGTCACTTCGCCCCTCCACTGACTGACCTGACAGAAAAACAGCGCCGCCTGCGCTGCTCCGACTGCTGTGCCACCCGCCAGGGTGAGGCTGATAACAGCCAAGTCCAGCCTCGGGTGCCATAGGAATCTCCGCCTCGCCCGACCCCAGGGCTCAAACTTGACCTCGACCTCCGGACGACGGTCTCCGCCTCGCCCGACCCCAGGGCTCGGGCTCAACCTCGACTCGGAAGACGATCTCCGCCTCGCCCGACCCCAAGGCTCGGACTCGACCTCGACCTCCGGACGACGGTCTCCGCCTCACCCGACCCTAGGGCTCGGACTCCACCTCGACTCCGGACGATGGTCTCCGCCTCGCCCAACCCCAGGGCTTGGGCTCAACCTCAACTCGGAAGACGATCTCCGCCTCGCCCGACCCCAGGGCTCGGACTCGACCTCGACCTCCGGACGACGGTCTCCGCCTCGCCCGACCCCAGGGCTCGGACTCCACCTCGACCTCCGGACGACGGTCTCCGCCTCACCCGACCCCCGGGCTCGGACTCAACCTCGACCTCGGAGGAGCCACCACCTCGCTCGGGCCGACCACGCCACAAGGGGGGCCATCATTACCCTACCCCTAGCTAGCCCAGGCTACGGGGAACAAGACAGGCGTCCCATCTGGCTCGCCCCCGTAAAACAAGTAATGATGGCACCCCGCGTGCTCCATGACAACGGCAGTTCTCAGCCTCTTACAGAAGCAAGGAGACGTCAGCAAGGATCCGATAGCCCCGACAGCTGTGCTTCTACAGGGCTCAAGCGCTCCTCCGACGGCCACGACACCACATGAACAGGGCTCCAACACCTCTCCGACAGCCACGTCGGCATGTACATAGGGCTCTGGCTCCTCTCTGCTAGACACGTTAGCACACTGCTACACCCCCCGTTGTACACCTGGACCCTCTCCTTACGTCTATAAAAGGAAGGTCCAGGGCCCTCGCACGAAAAGGTGGCCGCGCGGGAGAACGGGCAGCCTCACGCCCCCTATCTCTCTCTCCCTCGCGAACGCTTGTAACCCCCTACTGCAAGCGCATCCGCCCTAGGCGCAGGACAACACGAGGCCACGGGTTCCCCTTACTGTTTCCCCCCTTGTGTCTCCGTCTCGCGCCGACCCATCTGGGCTGGGACACACAGCGACAATTTACTCGTCGGTCCAGGGACCCCCCGGGGTCGAAATGCCGACAGTTGGCGCGCCAGGTAGGGGCCTGCTGCGTGTTGACGAACAGCTTCCCGTCAAGCTCTAGATGGGGAGTCTCCAGCAACCTCTCCAACCCGGGACGAAGCTCCGTTTCGGGAGTCTCGAGTTCATGTCCCTCGATGGCAGCTACGACATGATACTCCTTCCTCCGCCACGCGACAACGATAATGGCGGCCGTCAGCCCGCCCGCCGGCGGCGGAATCGACGACGTCTTCCCCGCGTGGCGAAGAACAGCGTCCGGGTCTGTCCCGTCACCTTCCTCATCGACGGGGAAGGAGGCGGGGCAATCATGGCCAAGTAGGAGGTGGTGCCTCATCGGCTGTCGAGCGAATCGACGACACCGGCGCCCCAGCGGGGGACACGTCGGGCGTTGACCTCACGTTTGAGATGAAGACGAGCGTCGTTTCCTCGCAACACGCCAACCCCAAGCATATGACGGGCGACGCCAGCACGCTCGCGAAGGACTTGCTGAGCGTTAGCTTTGTACCTGAGATAACGGTGCAGTCCGTCCCCGACGCGACTTCGTCACCGTCCGTCGATCAAGAGGTACCGACCGTTTCACATCCAGTGCCTTTTAGATTCAGCTTCGACCCACCAAGCGATCCCGCTTCGGTGGACGCTTTCGTAAAGGCATATCCAAACCTTCCGGGGTACCATATGTGGTCAACCTGGGACAGATTGACGGTCGTCTCGACCTATGGGCCCTCGGGTTCTGAGGAAGACGACGAGCCCGACTCTGGTTGGGACTTCTCCAGGCTCGGTAACTCTAGTGCCATGCGGGACTTCGTGACCGCATGTGACTACTGCCTCTCCGATTGCTCTGATGATAGCCACAGCCTCGGCGACGAGGACTGTGGCCCAAGTCGCGAATGTTTCCACGTCGATCTAGAGGGTCTCGACGAAGGCAACCACCTTGGTATGCCGGAGGACGGTGATCCCTCTAGGCCTGCGCCTCGCGTTGACATCCTTCGGGAGCTAGCTGTGGTCCTAGTCCCTGCGGGGGGTCAGGACACACAGCACGAGCAAATCCGCGAGATGCAGGCCAGGCTCGACGAGGAAGCAGGACAACTTGTGCAGCTCCGGCAGAACATCGAGCAGGAGCGGGTAGGTCGAGCACCAGCTGGAGAAACGCGTCATCTGGCCCAGGACGTCCAGCACCGCATCACCGACAATGCCAGGGCAATGCTGCCCCCGGCTTCCAGTGGGGTCGGCTAGAACCTGGCTGCAGCAGCAATACTACTCCAAGTGATGCTGGAACCATCCACCACTGAGGGGCGGCGTATTCAGGGAGAACTCAAGAATCTCCTAGAGGATGCCGCGGTCCGACGGGCCGAAAGCTCTGCCTCCCGAAGGCAAGGATACCCCCCAGAGCATCGTGCCGCGACTTCCCGATTCACGCGGGAAACCTCGGTCCACACCGGGCGCACGCGGGATGCAGGACCTGCGGCCCCGGGCCGCCTCGGCAACGAGCACCATCGCCGCAACCGTCGAGCCCACCTCGACGAGAGGGTGCGCCGAGGCTACCACCCTAGGCATGGGGGACGCTACGACAGCGGGGAGGATCGGAGCCCTTCGCCCGAACCACCCGGTCCGCAAGCTTTCAGCCGGGCCATACGACGGGCGCCGTTCCCGACCCGGTTCTGGGCCCCGACTACCATCACCAAGTACTCGAGGGAGACGAGGCCGGAACTGTGGCTCGCGGACTACCGGCTGGCTTGCCAGCTGGGTGGAACGAACGATGACAACCTCATCATCCGCAACCTCCCTTTGTTCCTCTCCGACGCCGCCCGAGCCTGGCTGCAGCATCTGCCTCCTGCGTAGATCTCCAACTGGGACGACCTGGTCAAAGCCTTCGCCGGCAACTTCCAGGGCACATACGTGCGCCCTGGGAACTCCTGGGATCTCCGAAGCTGCCGCTAGCAGTCGGGAGAATCCCTGCGGGATTACATCCGGCGATTCTCGAAGCAGCGCACTGAGCTGCCCAACATCACCGACTCAGATGTCATCGGCGCGTTCCTCGCCAGCACCACTTGCCGCGACCTGGTGAGCAAGCTGGGTCGCAAGACTCCCACCAGGGCGAGCGAGCTGATGGACATCGCCACCAAGTTCGCCTCTAGCCAGGAGGCGGTCGAGGCCATCTTCCAGAAGGACAAGCAGCCTCAGGGGCACCAGCTGGACGACATCCCCGAGGCGTCCGCTCAGCGCGGCGCTAGGAAGAAGGGCAAGAAGAAGTCGCAGGCGAAACGCGATGCCGCCGACGCAGACCTTGTCGCCACCGTCGAGCACAAGAACCCTCGGAAGCCTCCTGGAGGTGCCAACTTGTTCGACAAGATGCTCAAGGAGTCGTGTCCCTATCATCAGGGTCCCGTAAAGCACACCCTTGAGGATTGCGTCATGCTTCGGCGCTACTTCCACAAGGCCGGGCCACCGGCGGAAGGTGGCAGGGCCCCCGACAACGACAAGAAGGAAGCCCACAAGGCAGAGGAGTTCCGCGAGGTTCATGACTGCTTCATGATCTACGGTGGGCGGGTGGCGAACGCCTCGGCTCGGCACCGCAAGCAAGAGCGCCGGGAGGTCTGCTCGGTAAAGGTGGCGGCACCAGTCTATCTAGACTGGTCCGACAAGCCCATCACATTCGACCAAGACGACCACTCCGACCGCGTGCCGAGCCCGGGGAAGTACCCGCTCGTTGTTGATCCCGTCATTGGCAACGTCAGGCTCACCAAGGTCCTCATGGACGGAGGCAGCAGCCTCAACATCATCTACGCCGACACCCTCGGGCTCTTGCAGATCGATCTGTCCTCGATCCGGGCCGGTGCAGCGCCCTTTCATGGGATCATTCCCGGGAAGCGCGTCCAGCCCCTTGGACAACTCGATCTGCCCATCTGCTTCGGGACTCCCTCCAACTTCCGAAAGGAAACCCTCACGTTCGAAGTGGTCGGGTTTCGAGGAACCTACCACGCAGTGCTGGGGAGACCATGCTACGCCAAGTTCATGGCCGTCCCCAACTACACCTACCTCAAGCTCAAGATGCCGGGCCCCCAACGGGGTCATCACTGTCGGCCCCACGTACCGACACGCGTACGAATGCGACGTGGGAGTGCGTGGAGTACACCGAGGCCCTCGCCGAATTCGAGGCCCTCATCGCCGACATGGAGAGCCTCCCCAAGGAGGTTCCAGATGCAAAGCGCCACACCAGCAACTTCGAACCACCAGAGGCGGTTAAGTCCATCCCTCTCGACCCCAGCAGCGACGCCTCCAAGCAGATCCGGATCGTCTTCGAGCTCGACCCCAAATAGGAAGCGGTGCTCGTCGACTTTCTCCGCGCAAACGCCGAGGTTTTGCGTGGAGTCCCTTGGACATGCCTGGCATACCGAGGGATGTCGCCGAGCACTCACTGGATATCCGAGCTAGAGCCCGACCCGTGAAGCAGCCTCTGCGCCGATTCGACGAAGAAAAGCGCAGAGCCATAGGCGAGGAGATCCACAAGCTAACTGCTTGCAGGGTTCATCAAAGAGGTATTCCATCCCGAATGGCTAGCCAACCCTGTGCTTGTGAAAAAGAAAGGTGGGAAATGGCGGATGTGTGTAGACTACACTGGTCTAAACAAAGCATGTCCGAAGGTTCCCTACCCTCTGCCTCGCATCGATCAAATCGTGGATTCCACTGCTGGGTGCGAAACCCTATCGTTCCTCGATGCCTACTCAGGGTATCACCAAATTAGGATGAAGGAGTCCGACCAGCTCGCGACTTCTTTCATCACACCTTTTGGCATGTTCTGCTACGTTACTATGCCATTCGGTTTGAGGAATGCTGGTGCGACATACCAAAGGTGCATGAACCACGTGTTCGGGGAGCACATTGGTCGAACGGTCGAGGCTTACGTCGATGACATCGTAGTCAAGACGAGGAAAGCCTCCGACCTCCTCTCCGACCTTGAAACAACATTCAAGTGTCTCAAAGCGAAAGGCGTAAAACTCAATCCCGAGAAGTGTGTCTTCGGAGTCCCCCAAGGCATGCTCCTGGGGTTCATCGTCTCCGAGCGGGGCATCGAGGCCAACCCGGAGAAAATCGTGGCCATCACCAACATGGGGCCTATCAAGGACTTGAAAGGAGTACAGAGGGTCATGGGATGCCTTGTGGCTCTGAGCCGCTTTATCTCGTGCCTCGGCGAAAGAGGCCTGCCCCTGTATCGCCTCTTAAGGAAGACCGAGCGCTTCACTTGGACCCCCGAGGCCGAGGAAGCCCTCGGGAACTTGAAGGCGCTCCTTACAAGCGCGCCCATCCTCGGGAAACGAAGGTCCGCCGCCTCGGCGCTTCGTTGGAGAGGTGCTCGGTAGCCTCGGCAAGCGTGGTCCTCAGAAACCGTAGCGAACCCCAGACGTCGGCCTCGCGGTAAATGAACGATGACTTGGCGGCGCTCAGATCCGTTAGATCCTGAGGAAGGGAAGCGGGGTGTCAGAAGGAATGCTTTGATCACGTGAAAGGTATGCCTGAAATCCTTACCTAGAGGATCCTGGGAACGTCCCTGGAAAGGACCTCCAAGGTCGACCGAAGCGACCCCACCGTTGCCTCGGCACGATCACGAAGCTCGCCCCAAGACTGCTCCTCTCGCTCATCGTCAAGAACGAAGAGGGGTTTCGAAGCACCACGACCCCAGAACCGGAGCGGCTGACGTCGCTCGCTGGGACCGCGTCGTGCAAGGACGAGGTCGCCGCTCCCCAGGACGGGCCGCGGTTCTGCGCCCCCCTTCTCCAAGGCATCGGCACCCCCTGCAGTCGGCGCATAGGGAACCTCCTCGACTAAGGGGGTAGGTTTCCGATCGCCGGCCTCGAGTAGCGGCGCCTCGGCCATCTCAGCATCGGCGGCGACGGGTGGCTCCACAGCCAGAGCAGCTACAGCCTTGGCAGAAGCCGGTGCCAGCACCGGCAACACGACTGGTGGGCTCAAGGCCGCGACCGCGTCAGCAGTCTCCCTCAACTCGACGGCCGCCTCGACGGAGGGGTCAGCCTCGGGAGCTTGCCCCGTGGCAACTTGTGCCACCTGAACCCCCTGCTCAGGGGCACCTTGTGCAGAGGCCAGCCGGCCGGCGAGGCCCGGTGCGGCACCAGCTGCAGAAGCTGGCGCCGTCTTAAGGGCTTTCCGGGGAGCTAGACCGGTCGAACCGTGCCTCCGTTTGCTGGGAAGAAAGGGAAGAACAGGATCAGGACACACGAAGGCGCCGGGACAGAAGTATCCTTAGATACTTACCCACTCCGGGCCACGACCAATCGTGCCTGTGGGGAGGCCCCTCGAGCCTCGGTCCCTGCGGGCACCACCAAGGTTCGCCCCGCTGCCGACTTCGGCACCATCCCTGCCTCGGGCGCCCGGGGCGTCGAAGGGACGGTACGCCTTGGCGCGGACCACGGCGACCCAAGGATCGGCCTCCTCTGCTGCCGGCACGGACAACGGCTCTGGGGGAACAGGCGGGACGGCCTGACTCCCCGGGGTCACCTCAGCTACCTTGGCCAAGGGGTCAAGTACCCCCTCGGCCTGCCCCTGTTCTTCGGGTCAGGACCCTGATGCCCCGGCCCCGGATACCGACAGCGCCGGCCCACTCGGGGGCTGGCTCGACGACCCCTGGTCCAGCCCCAGATCCGGGCTGAGGCCAAGGCGGGCGGCCATGTCATCGTCTTCGTCATCATCGTCGTCGTCAGACGTCTCCGGTGACGGCTCCCTTGGGAGCTCGTCCCTCTCCTGCCGTCGATGACGCCTCTCCAAGGCGTCCCGAGCCCACATCCGCTCGCGAGCCCGAGCCTTCTTCGCATCCCTTCTTCCCTTCTTCT